>FIZR01019199.1:0-13136 GCA_900060175.1 Ferrisia virgata | reverse complement strand
CCTATTGAACGAATAAGATCAAAATATGAAACTCTGATGGACCCACTTTCAGATGAAATTTTAGATTTTCTTATTTTCGTCTACTTTCTTAAAAATAAAAATTTTAGTTGAAATTGGAAAAAAATGTCTGAACCGACGGTCCCACTGAGCGTATATGATGCAAAGGTTAAGGAGCTGGGGAAAATGGAAGAGCAATTGGTAAGTGAATCTACACTTTTCTACTTCCTTTTAGGTTATTAACATTGATTAGTGCATGCCTTTTGCTCAATTAATTATTGTATGTATGATTTCTACACCATGTGTATGAGATTGAGTGAAATTGTGCAATAATTGCTCAATACAATATCACGTTATAACTTCGCTCAATCGAGCACGACGAAAAAATTCATCTTGAACATGAATTGGTAAATTAATTCGATCACAATTATATCTTCAATTTTCAATTATTTCAGAAAACCGTGAATGATCGTTTAGAGCTGGCTGAGGCAAAATTAAACTGTCGACCTTCAATCGAATATTTGGAACGGAAAATTTTTCCATCATGGCTTCTAGCGGTCTCGTAACCGGCGCGAGTAAAATGGATCGTAGCACTTGAGTTCCAATTGACGAGTGCAGCTCAAGTTATACTTGAGCGAATAAAAGAATTGAAACAATAATTTGCGGCGATTTCAGTTGCATTCGTGGCTGAAACATTCGCTACAGTGTATGATTCTGCATCAGAGCAATTAGCTCACAATAAGAAACCAGGTACTATTAAAGCAGAAAATTGGAGGAAAATCCTGTCAGATCTTCATATGGTAGACAGTCAACAGGCGTTGGTGGAAAAGATTACGCTACCGATCAGTAAAACCGATTATGGTATATTATGTTTAATATTAACCCAGCTAATACACTCTGTAACAATGTGATACTCAGATATCAATTTTTAGTGTAGATAAATTAACGCAGAGGGTCGATAATAGAAGTAAATACCTCATGTATATCAACAACTTACTTATTGATGTGCAAAATATGGGCGAGCTTGATACTGATCGAACAATTAAAGAGGTAATCAATTAAATTTTATCATAACATTGTATAGTATTTGATTGATGTGAATGTAATTTGAATTTTCTTCTTATTCAGTTTTGTGACGTATACAGTAAAGTAACATCGAGCAAATATATTTCGTACTAAATGATCGCAATTTATGCATAAAAGAAGTTTTTATAAAACTTAATGATTTGGATAAACAGGAAGTTGGTAAAGTAAGATAATAGTAGTGTTAGATGAATTTATGTTTTATGTAGAGAGAGTAAAGCTAATAAAATTTGTTTAGGTACAAGAGCTATTGGCTAAACACAAGAAGCCTGGTGGACCAGCCGTATTCACGAGGACACATTACTTATGGACTGATTAATCGGCTTTTTCAGGTATCTGAACCTAGAACGGAGAAAATATGATGGTTGAAAAGAAGAAACGACAGAGTTCAATTTTTAAAGTCTACCTTAACTTTAGTTGCTTCAAATGTACATACAATAGCATGTGAAATTATCATTTTGTAGGTACAATTAAATGATTTTGATAATATTTTTTCCAACACTCATTCCCTCTCAAAAATTGATGAAAAGTATGCATTGAGCAGTGCTGAGTAGTGTTGTGTGAATAAAAGAGTAATAATTTGAGTAAGAAATGATTCTGTTAATTAAGAGTTAATTTGATGAAAATTATATAAAAATAGGGCTTAAAGTAGTGAAAAATAGGTGTTGAGCGATGGGGAAAAAATGTGTCCCACAGTTTTAGATAGAAATATTGGCTTTGAATTTACCAAAAAATGAATATCAACATCGTTGAAAGTAATTCTTAATTTTTTCTGGATAATGAACAGATAAAACTTTTAATCGGTTGTTGAAGGGTTAAAATCAAAATAAATACGGATAGGAAACTGAAATCATTTTTATTGGTTGTTTAATAGATGAATACAAGACGAATTCGGTTAAAAATCCAAAGAAATAAAATGTGGTCCAATATTAGGATGATCAAAAACATCATTTTTATTGAAATATTAGCGTTGAATAAAATGTGGTCCAGAATCGCGTATAATACATACTACTCCTACAGTATGTACTTACCTGAATGTGTTTTGGTTTTTATATGCTGTTTTTTCAAATACATATATCACGCAGTAGTTGATATCGTTGTTATGAAAATAATGATTTTAGTAATTCAGTTCCGTCGTCTCGTCTATCTGTTAAACCTTTCAGTTTTCTTTTTTCGGTATAATATTCTTCTGTGTGCTTTTGAGGTGGCAACTTGGATGGTAATGTAAAATCTATTCGTACGTCTTTTTTCTTCGTCTTCGCTTGAATTTTGTTACTAAGATCTACTTTGGATGAAAAGTCAGCGGCTTCCCGTTTAGCTTGCGATATTTCCATTCTCATGCGATGCTTTCTAACAGCCCTTTCGTAGGCTACTCTTTCGCTCAAGTGTACCCACTTGAACCTACAACATAGACAAAATTGATAGATAATTTGTTACGATGGAAATCAGTTTACTATAAAATAAAAGAAACCCCGTATGGTGTTTACTTCGATAGATATTTAATATTCCAAATATAATCGTACAGTCGACTTTTTTTTCTCGATTCAATTTTTTTACTATTCAAACCACAAGCAACCTCTTTCGCAATTCGTTTTTTTTCAAATTCCACCCATCCTTCGGAAAATTGCTTCGTTGGTTTTCTGTCTTTATTTCCTGTAAATAAGGTGACATTTGAAAACCATACTATAATCGTGAATGCGTACCCTGAAAAGCACACTAGAATTCAACGTAAACATCGGACCTACGGGTGAATTGCGGTTGCAGGTAAATGCGACCAACTTGGCCAAAATTTTCCATAATTTCACGGAGTCTGATGACGTTCATATTCCTTGGTAACGTTGATAAATAAATAATTCCTTTTTTGCTTTTCTTTTTTGACAAAGAGGAGATATCACTGGTATGGAGGTCATCATTATCGCTGGAACTCATCGTATCCGACAAGAAAAAATAAAAACAGTTGAAGATAACTTTATATCACTAAAAAATTCATAATCACAATGAATTCTGAGTTGAAGTTACACAAATATCAACAGTACTCGAATCTTGACTATTTAAAGCATTTGAGAAACCATTAGCATACTCCTCTGAATTATTGCAGTATTCAACTTGTAAGTTTAGTCTGACAAGAGATTTTCAGAAATTGTACTGATCTGATAACATGATTTGATATAATAATAATAATAAAAGCAATTACGGAAGGTTTGTTCGGGCGATCTACACTAACTACACACATGTGTAACCGAGTGTAATCGGTGTTGCCCTACAGCGCCACCAATGATGGCAAAGTTTGCGAAAAAAGTGAACGCATTCGCGTTCACATTCAGCACACACTAGCCACACGTTCACGCTCACGTTCCATGAAATTCAATTTTTGCGAACGCCTTCACGATCACGTTCATTAAAAATGAACGAGCGTAAATTTTACAATTTTATCATAGCATAATTGATAATGATTGAAAATAAACGATACGTTGATGTGCTTTTAACAGTGATGGCAAAGTTCGCGAAAAGTGTTCGCGTTCACGTTCAGCAAGAATAAGAATACAAGAATACCACTGGAATAGGTTTTAAACGCAGTATAAAAAAAATTATCCAAAATGCCAAGAACGAAACGTAGAACGTTAAAAATTTTAGCGTCCTGTTTCTGTTCCGCCAAAGCACCGGCCGCAGTCCGTCTGGCCTCACACTCGGAAAAATTTTCTGTGATTTTCGTGTTTTATTTCTGATGTTACCTTTACCTGACAGTCATTTGTGACTAAAGTAAATACTTTATTTGTGACATGTACAATTTGGTACCCATAACCATTGCCCATTTGCCCGGCATTATTCTTTCGTTCAATTCGTTACTCGTTAGTTGATAGTTACTAATTGTCGGCTTACATTTATGTGTATTTCTTTAAATTCACTCAAAACTCGAGGTTACAATTCACTTTTTCATTCTACAACTTGCATTGTTGAAATTTGCGATCGTGTTTGTAGCAAATGCGTTTGTTTGTAGTATAGGTCGGAATATTTTCATTGATTGAATTACCCAAACGGACTTTATTGATAGTGAAGTTCATTGTTTTAAAGTTTGATATAACGTGCTAGAAATGGCGACAAGTATTTCGTTTCAGATAGGTCATCTATTGGAAAAGGTTTGTTCGTCGATTGATACTAATATTGGCTAATATATTTCGCTATGCTTTGCGGACGATTTTCCTTGGATATTAGGTTTTTGTTTTTTGGTTTTGTTCAATTTTTTTAGAAATGATATTTACATCTACACACAAATCGTGATTTCAGATGACTTCGAATGATAAGGATTTTAGATTTATGGCAACAAATGACTTGATGGCGGAATTGCAGAAAGACAGCATCAAGTTGGACGACGATTCTGAGCGTAAGATCATCAAAATGCTTTTGAAATTGCTAGAAGATAAAAACGGCGAAGTTCAAAATTTAGCTGTCAAATGGTAAACGTTTTGTGATGATTCAGAAATGGTACTCGATGTTGCCATGAGTAATAACAGTCCGATTTGTATGAAATCGTAGTTTAGGGCCATTGGTGAAGAAAGTGAAGGAATTTCAAATTGAAGCTGTTGTGAGTGCGTTATGCGCCAATATGGCGTCTGAAAACGAGCAACTCCGAGATATATCAAGCATAGGATTAAAAACTGTTATCAATGAGCTCCCATTAACATCGAATTCGTTGGTAGAAGCAGTCTGTAAAAATATAACGCAGAGAATAAGTTCTGTCATTTTGAAGGTACGCATCAAGCTAGATGCTATTGTGATGCGTTGTATTGATTTTTCAAATTTATAATTATCGATTTCTAAAGCAGGAAGATATTTCAGTTCAGTTGGAAGCTCTAGATATTTTGGCAGATTTGCTGCCCAGATTCGGCTCAAATTTATCTTCTTATCATAGCGAAATATTACAATCGTTGCTACCTCAATTATCGTCGTCAAGGCAAGCGGTTCGTAAAAGGTAAGCAGCAGCGTTGTACGTTTTTTTTTCCTCCAAAATTTCACGCCACCTTTGTTTTTAAACGTAAACCGATTTTCATATTTTCAAGAGCTATTGTCGCCATGAGTCATTTCGTCGTGCCGTGCAATCATGGACTATACGTCAAGTTGATCGAACATCTCTTAAATGGTTTAGAACAGAACACGTCGCCCACCTCTATCTGTACCTATATTCAGTCTATCGCTGCCATATGGTTGGTATTGGTCAAGGTTACGCTTATGTTTGCTAGCGATGTATTGTATTCAATGTTTCATTGATCCGTCGCTTGGTACCCAATCTAGTCGTACAGCTGGACATCGTTTTGGAGAGCATTTGGATCGATTCTTTCCGTTGATTCAGAAGTATAGTAAAGAAGACGACGACGAATTGCGTGAATTTTGCTTGCAAGCGTTCGAAGCCTTCGTACAACGTTGTCCCCGAGAGATCACTCCTTACATTCCGACGGTACGCATTATTCGTAGGTGACGTTGTCGGTGTTTTCAATTCGTTACGAACGTAACACTCTTCGATTGTTCGATATTTTATCAGATCACGGAATTATGTTTGTTGTACATCACGTACGATCCTAATTATAATTACGATGACGGCGATGTTGATAACTTGATGGAAACCGACGAGGATAAAACGGGGGAAGAAGACGACGACGACGACGACGAATATTCGGACGACGACGATATGAGCTGGAAAGTACGAAGAGCCGCCGCCAAATGCTTAGAATCTGTGATCGCTACACGACGAGAACTCATCACGGAATTTTATAAAACCGTATCTCCGCAACTTATCGCTCGTTTCAAAGGTGAGAGCTACCTAAATTGAACGACCATTTGGAGAGATCCGCATTCCATTCGTTCGTTTCACTGTTATCTTCAATCTTTGCCCTACCATTAGAACGAGAAGAAAATGTGAAAAGCGATATATTTCACGCTTACATAACTTTACTAAAGCAGACTAGACCTTCGTTTTTGTCTGGGATCGATAACGACTCGATGGAAGAAGAAGAAACGCCGATATCGTTGTTACAATCTCAAGTACAAATCTTCAGTTAAAGTTTTCCAGGTGAACGTTCGAAATATGTTCGAATTGAGTTTTACGACATTGTTGTTGATCGCAGGTCCCCACAATTGTTAAAGCTGTTCATATTCAGTTGCGCGAGAGAAGTATCAAAACTCGTCAAGATTGTTTGGCATTACTAAGAGAATTAGTTAACGTTTTACCTGCTGCTCTCGCTATGCATTTGCCGGCGCTCATTCCCGGAATACAGTATTCACTCGGGTGTGTATTCATTCTATTCATTTTTTTTCGCTTTACTTTTCTCCAACATTGTACAGCGTAAATCCTATCGTATCGCGTGTGTTTATTAATAATTGATTCGAACGTTTGCAGAGATAAGAATTCCAATAGTAATATGAAAATCAACACTCTTTCGTTCGTTCATTGTTTATTCTGTACCCATCCTGCTGAAATATTCCACGCTCACATGGCTGTACTAGTGCCGCCGATAACCGCAGCGGTGGGCGATCATTTTTATAAAATAGCGGCCGAAGCGCTACTATGCCTCGAACAGTTGGTCAAAGTGATAAGACCGTTGGGTAAGTTGCGCGACGACAATCGAATACTCACTCGATTATATTTCAAAACCGCTTTTTCGTTTACTTACTTGTTGACCGGTCGAATTTTCGTTTTCTGTCGGCAGATACGTTGAGTAGTTTCAATTTTGCGCCGTACACTAGCAAAATTTACGACTGTACGCTAACCCGCTTGAAAACTGCAGATATCGACCAAGAAGTTAAGGAGCGCGCTATTTCTTGCATGGGACAAATTATATGCAACCTCGGAGACTATTTACAGGTGGCTGCGCGTCGTTAATTTCGTTGTTTTGTATTGTTCGACGTGTTTGTGTGTGCGTGTACGTGTGTGTGTATTGTTTTACGAATGCCAACTTTTTTGTAGGGAGAGTTGTTCGTATGTTTGCCGATATTTTTAGACAGATTGAAAAACGAAATTACTAGGTTGACGACGGTGAAAGCGTTAACGAAGATCGCAGCTTCGCCGTTACGTATTGATTTAAGACCGATTATGGTACGTGAGATATACGTATACGAATAATTATACGTTGTCCGTGCGGCAATATTTTTTGAATCGCGCGAGTTTTTATTGGTACAGCATTTAAGATCGAGGTTTTGTATGTTCTGTTTTCTTTATGTTCACTGTTGTCTACCAGAACGAAGCGATTCCGATTTTGGGCACGTTTTTACGTAAAAACCATCGTGCTTTGAAATTGAGCACGTTAACGCTGCTGGATACGCTGGTTAATAATTACAGCAGTTCGTTGAACATAGCCTTACTGAATACGGTGATGGTGGAGCTGCCGCCATTAATCAGCGACACCGATTTTCATATTGCTCAGCTGACGTTGGTATTGCTAACGTCGATCGCGAAACTTCAGCCGTTGGCTTTGAGCTCGTCTTGCGTCTTACCGGAAATAATAGGTCTCGCTAAATCGCCGCTATTACAAGGTGCGCTGCCGTACAAATAGTTAAAGAGTACCCTAGAGTACTCGTCTGTATGTAGGTCGTACAAGCTTGTGCTTTGTACTCCTTTTTAATTTGGCGGCGTATTCGCTTATGTTGCGTTTCAGGAGGCGCTTTATCGTCCATGTTGGCCTTTTTTCAAGCTTTAGTGAACGCCGAATTGCCAGGTTTGGGATTCAACGGATTGCTCGCTATGTTGGTGGCGCCGATCAACAGCAGAAGTCTCGACCCGACTACGCCTGTTCTGCATAAACAGGTACAGTATGCTTCATATCCTTCAACCGAGGCAGCCACGCGTTGCCCCCATGTTTATTCATTTGACGGCGTTTTTGGGCGCAGGCATTCAATTCGTTAGCCAAATGTGTGGCCGCCATCACCGTTACGCAAAAGCAAAACGCTGTACAGGTCGTCGAAAAATTCTTGAGCGAGGTACGCATCTTCAAAGGCGACGAACCGATCAAGGGTGAAGACCAGAAGCGGGACGAGGAGAGTATATTTTCACTTCGCGTAGTCGGTGAAATCGGTAGACATATGTAAGTTGTTTTTTATTCATCTGTTAGCTGCCAACAGGTCTTCAAAGGTGCGAAAATGATATGGTGTACGTTAACGTTCGCCCGTAGATTGGATCGCGGGAACAGCGATTACCATTTAAAAATTGATCGAATAGCGCCGTGTGTAATGCGACACAAAATCGCAGTACTTCGTTGCGCTCATAATTTAAGGTGACGTACGTGCGCTTCTCGCATCGTCGCAACGTTTAACGCTACAATTACGATTAAGTGTACGTTTTAGGCGTATTCAAAAGCAGGCGATTATGAGATGCGACATATACACAGTACAGACGCGATTTAAAGAAAAAAAATTGAAAAAGATTTGTTTTACGTTGTGTGTGTGTGTGTGTGTGTGTGAAGTATGAATCGAGATCTAACGTCGCGTCGTGTCGTGTGTATTCGATGCGCATGTATTTTGGTAAGCGATATGCGGCGAAGTGAGATCCACCCACAATGGTCATCCAAAATTCGCAAATAGTAGAAATTATTACCGTTTCGTAATCACTGGACCTAGAAGCGTACAATCGTGCAACGGGCATCCTTTACATTATACGTGCGAGTAGTGTACGCCAGCGTGTTTATTGGAGGACTAATTACCATGGAATCAGCCGATGTTCAAAAATTTCAACATTCAAAAGTATGCTTGCCTTGCGTATCCCTCATCGGCGAAGTGAAAAGGAAAAAAGGAATTCAAGAATTGAAATTCGTCTTTACTTATCGGTAATTTTGTCCGAAATTATATCCTCGAAATACATCGAAAAACAATTTTATTTCGAAGTAATCTGTATCGAAATTTCAAATTATTTTACGCGTAAATGATGAAACCGTCGCAAAAATTAATTTTAAACACCCGGTGCGTAGCCTTAAAAGACCTACATATTTTAATTTCGTTACGAATCGATTTTGTAAAATTATGAAATCATATGCGCCAACAAAATTTCGCAAATTTTGTCTGATTAACAAATATCCTTACTCAGGATAGAATTTTCGACACGAACTTATTTTTACCCTGTCGCTGCTCAAAATTCTTAAAAATTGGGCTCTGATTTCATTGGTAATAGTGTATTACGTTACAAGGGTTGTAAGTTGTAAGTGGACGTTAGTTGGCGAGTGCGAATGTTGGCGGCGCGAAGCGAAAGCGAGTAGAGTCAACGCGCAAGGCACAAGCCAGATGCGTATACTACAACAATCCGTGCCGTGTTTCGTGTTGCGTGTTGCGTGTTGCGTGTTGCGTGTTGCGTGTATGTTATATGGTCAAGAAGGCTAGTTTGTAATCGTAGACTTTCGTGTTACGTACAACTTTCGTTTCAAACATGATGTAAAATAAATATCGCGATAAGTGATTCTTATTTTAGCGACGCCAAATACTCGTCACGCAGCGTTCAAATGCGTGCGTTTTTGTTTTTGTTTTTTTTTGGTTTTTTTATTGTTTAATTTTGTGTTTTTACTAAAAACTACCGATAGCGTAAAACGGATCTCACTATCGCCGTATTCGCGCATATGTGCATTACACAAGTACGCGGCGTTTTAAAATACGAATTGGGTTTGGACTTTCAGCGATTTGCACGATGTAGATAATCTGAAAAACGTGATACTTCTGGCGCTATCTTCGTCGTCGGAAGAATTGAAATCGTCCGCGAGTTACGCATTGGGCGGCGTTGCTATTGGTAATCTGCAGCAGTATCTTCCTTTCATTTTGAACGAAATCGAATCGCAACCGAAACGCCAGTATTTGTTGCTGCATTCGTTGAAAGAGGTAGGTCCGATCAGTTTGCGACTTGTTTTCGCGTACATTTTTCGGCTCGTTTGTTTATTTTTTTCAACGTTGTTAATGCGGAGTAGGTCATCAGTTGCCAGTCGTGTTCGGAAAACGGAGTTCAACAACTACAGCCATTTGTGCCGGCCATCTGGCGTCAATTATTCCGGCATTGCGAATGCAGCGAAGAAGGCACCAGAAACGTGGTCGCCGAATGTCTGGGCAAGTTAACCTTGATCAACCCGTCGTCGTTGTTACCCGAGTTGAAAGAATCGCTCAATTCAGACTCGGCGCTGATGCGAACGACCGTTCTAACCGCCGTCAAATTTACCATTTGCGATCAGGTAGGCCAACGTACAGCCGTCTGCGAGCCAGTTTTCTGTCGCTGTGTCGCATTTTTCAACAACTTTTCGGTAACATTTCGTTCATTTCAGCCGCAAACCATCGATACGCTGCTGAAGCAGAATATCGGACACTTTTTAAAATCGCTCGAAGATCCCGACATGAATGTTAGACGTGTGGCGTTGGTGGCGTTCAATTCGGCGGCGCACAATAAGCCGTCGTTGGTGCGCGACTTGTTGGATCAAATACTACCCAAGTTGTACGCCGAAACCAACGTCAAAAAAGAACTAATCCGCGAAGTTGAAATGGGACCGTTCAAACATAAAGTGGACGACGGATTGGATATTAGAAAGGCGGCCTTCGAATGTATGTACACGTTGCTGGATTCGTGTCTCGACCGGTTAGACATATTCGAATTTCTTAATCATTTGGAAATGGGTCTGAAAGATCACTACGATATTAAAATGCTGACGTACCTGATGGTGACGAGATTAGCGCAGTTAGCCCCGTCGGCGGTGTTACAGCGTAAGATATCGTTTTCTATTTCAAACGCTAATGTCTTTTTTCTCGATTTTCAACGTTTGTTATCTAATGGCGCCGCGTGTACAGTATAAGCTCATACGTATGTCATGTCGCAGGACTGGAACGACTGGTCGAACCGTTGAAATATACGTGCACGTTGAAAGTAAGAGCGAATTCGGTCAAGCAAGAATTCGAAAAACAAGACGAATTAAAAAGGTCCGCTCTGAGGGCGGTTTCAGCTTTACTGACAATACCGGACGCTGGTACGTTACATCTTACTTCGCTACAGTGTAAAATCGATTGGCGTTACCACCTACGTGTATTTCAGGCAAAAATCCTCACCTCAACGAATTCGTAATGAACATCAAAAGTTCGCCCGACCTGAATGCCATATTCGAGTCTATACAAAAAGATACCATCATTTCTGGCTTAGAACATCAAACATCCATGGATATTAGTTAAGTGACACATGGCTCTCTCCTCTAGCTGCGCGTTTCCGTTTTCTTACTATATCATCTGTTCGTACGTGTGTGTATGTGTATGTGTGTGTGTGTGTATATACGTGTATTAATTATTACTAACTATTATTTTCATTTTTTATCGTCATCTTTTTCATGTACTATATAGCTGTACGATGTTTTGTAAATGTTTTTCTATTTTTGTCTTTCTCGCCTTTTCTCCGCCCGTGTTTTCAGTTGTTTTTTCTTTTTGTTTTTTTTCCTTCCCCTCGCCCTCACTTCCTTTTCCTCTTCTCTTTTGTTTGTCTTACAGTTTGCTACGTCCAACGAACGCACGCAACGCCAACCGATAGTCGTCTCTACGAATTACGATAACATTTTATCGGACATGTGCGAACTTACGACGCGTCGGTATAAAAAATGACCGCGCGCGCGGCAAGGGCATTCATTATTGAGCGTAGAAAAATTTATCCGTCGCGTCGCTGTTCAAGTATGCGCATAATGATTCGTACGTACGTGCTACGATTAACCGGCTGGTTGACGAATCAGTCACGTCAGCGATGGATGGATGGATGGATGGATGGATAACTTAGACGTACGTCTACGTACTAAATTTATTTCGTTCTCCGCCTGTTACAGTTTACCTACTCGTGTTTCGTTGTTTTCAAATCTTCAGGTGTGCGTGGTGTAAGTTTTCATTCATTTGTATATGTATCTATTTATTTTTTCAACCGTACCTATAGATATTTATTGTACAGCGAACGATTCGATTAAATTTTTTCAGATATACGTTGATAATTTTTTGTCTTTTGTAGCGATTATAGGTACTCGTACATCTACATACGTGTACGTATTATGGTGCCTACGGTACATTTATCTCGTTAGTTATTGACGCTGGACGTAGTTGAATAATCGGCTTTCGCTCGAATTCGTTGGCAAAATTTGCACGAGTAAGAGTCCCGTCGCATCCGATCTTAAAACACCGTTTAGTTTTAACATTCAGTATTACGAAATGTAGTCGATAAAGTGAAAACTAGGTGCGCCGGTATGGCGAGAACAAAAAAAAACAAGTTCATTCGCCAGATTCAGTTGGCAAAATTGATTGAAATGATGGTAGAGGAAGCGACCGTGGAGTGGTCGTCGTTCTGTCATATTTTTTTTCACTCACACGGAAGGGTGGGCAGTACTTAGTTCGGTACCTGTTACCTGCGTCAGTCATCCACCCGTACCTTCGAATTTTGCATCACGATTTAGCGAAAAAACGAAGAAAATTGATGGATCTAGATCGTGGGTGGTACTAGGTGTAGGTGTGTAGATGTACGAGTACGGTACAGTAATATATATACACATATATATGTATAAATATATCATTTTCCGTGATCTCAGTTTGTTTTACGTAGCGCACGACGTTAATAACGAGCGATCTCGGTTTCCCCTTAAAACACGTATTGTATACGTATACCGATCAAGCGCCGATCTCAGTTTTTACTTGAAACATTATAATATCGTGTATCACATTTACACGAGTATGAATAATTAAGCTGGGTACCTAGGTGACCCTTGTTGCACTTCTTAATCAAGTACCAAAATATCAATGATTGTCTGGTAGAATCATCGAATAAGTCATACTCATGATCCGCGGAGATGTTAAAAATGATCATCTATATATATATAGATTTAGTTTTGGTCATAGTGGTGCCCGTTTTAAGTATAACTAGTCACTGTGGTGCCCGTATATAACGTTGTGGTGCCCAAATCGGGCGCCACAACGTTTTTGCGTTTAAATGGTCGGAAATTGATCCCCCCACTCTGAAACGTCAAAATACGAATTTTCGCTCGGGCACCACATGGTCGCCTTTTATATATCTATAGTCAAAATAGTTCACA
>FIZR01019196.1:0-18244 GCA_900060175.1 Ferrisia virgata | reverse complement strand
TCGTTGTTCGATAGAGTCTGCCAGTGTTGATAGCCATTGTTCTTTCAAGACGACAAATGATTTTTTGGTTACGTGTAGTGGAAAGCTGATGGCAGAATAGGCTGTAGCAGTAGTATAGCAGAGAACTAATTGTGCTCAGATACATTATTCGTCGAGCCGTGTTTGAATATCCAAATGTGTTGTGACAGATTGCTGTGAGTGCAAGAATATATTTCTGGCATTTTCTAACAATACGTTTGATGCGAGTGTCCCAAGATAAGGAGTCAACAAGAATCACTCCAAGGTATCTCAGTGTGGTGCTGATGTTGATTTCAACACCATTGATGGTGAATGTTATTACATCTCAGCGCTTCTGATTTTTGGTGCATTTGTCCACAACAATAATATCAGTCTTTTGAATGTTGAGTTGCAGCTGTCTTTTGTTCAGGAATGAGATCATTGCTACTATAGCTGTTTGTATGCGTGTCCCAAGCTGATCTGGACAATCAGCTGCAATAAGCAACAATGTACCATCTGCGTAGCATTGTGAGAAAGCCATGTTCATGAATTGTCTAAAACTCGAAGTATATCATCGAATACAATGTTCCACATGTCAATTCTAAGGACTGATCCCTGTGGACAGCCACGAGAAAGCAATTTCTCTACACCATTAAAGATGATTCTTCTCTCTGTGAAGTAATTTCGAATTAAGCCAAGGAGATAATGAGGTGTTTTTCTTTTGTTGAGTTATTTCAAGATATCACACCATCTGGCATTATCAAAAGCTCCATTGATGTCAAGTGAGACGATTGTTACTAGTTTGTAGTACTATAGAAACCTGCAAATCCTGTTCACTGCCGCATTAATTGCTTCTTCATAACTGTGGTTGCGGCAAAAGCCACATTGGCGATTATGTAGAAGAGGGTTTTCATCCATGTAAGTGTGTAGTTGAGTGACTATAACTCGCTCAAACACTTTACCAGCACTTGGAAGCAGGGTGATTGGGCAGTATCCTTCGGCACAAAGTGAATATTTCTCTAGTTTAGGAATCATCGCCGCTTTGCCAATTTTCCATGGAGTTGGAAAATGCCCTGTTTGCATGCAGTAGTTGAATAAGGCCTCCAACACTGATGGGTGGGTGCAGTGGAGGGTCTTGAAAGCCTTATAAGGAATGCCATTAAGACCGTGAGCTTTTCCATTGTTCAAAGTTTTGGCAATATCTTCGATTTCTGTTCTTGAGATGAATAGAGCAGGTCCAAAGGAACCAGTCAACTCAATAGATTGTATTGCATTTGGGTCATTATCTGCTAGGAATTTCATAGTTTGCCTAATCTGTTGGTGAATTTAATATGCGATTATCTTCACAGTTATGATTATGCATGATCCTGTCTGGGAGTTGCGTTTTTTCATCATTACTGAACCCTATTAAATCTATTTGTCAAATTTCAACTCCTCTTCAAATTAAGAAGAGGAGTTATACGAAGGACAAAAGTCAGAAAATAAGAAAAACCAAGCAAAAAACTGTAAATTTTTGAGGCTGTGAGGGGTGCAATGAAACTGAAAAGTTGAGATCCCAAAAAGGCACATCTAGGGTTTCTACTAAATGTACATTCTAGATTTTAACATTCTAGCTTCAATTGCTGCAGAGATCGGAGAGGGACAGATCTTGTTCAAGGTCGAAAAGAAGGAAAACCCTCATATCTCCATTCCTAACTGACCTAGGAGGCTGATTTTTACATGTGTTATACAACTTTGAACTGTCTATCGATTGCCTTAAAATTAGGCTGAGCAAATAATTTTTATTATGGGGGGGGGGGGGAGGATAAATGAAAGTAAATATCTAACATGGCCAAAAATTGTCGCAATGGTCTTCGAATTTGATATTCCACCTCTCCCCCCCCCCCCCCCCCCCCCCGGTAGGTTGATAGATAGTAATAGCCTGATTTTCATTGACACTATGCCGTGGAAAATCTGGCTAAAAATCAAATTTACATAATCGTACTCCTTACAACGTTCAGGATATGCAAACTATCAGCCATGCGGCCAATTTGAGTTGCCACGCTTGTATTATGAAGGAGGTATTATCGAGACAAAACACCCAGTACGTAAGTATAAGTAATATTATAATTTATGCAAATCCAAAAACCACAATATTTATACATCGATAGACGCTTCCACGGTACATCTCCAACAGTCTGGGCTAAAACGTAAAAATACCAATACCCCAAATATTGATCTGTTTTCACGCGAGTACCTTCTCACAGACTCGCTCAAGTAGGCACAGTCTACCCTTGCTTCGCATCGCGTCGCAACGAAATTCCACTCCACTCAAAATCACCCGAAAACTGGAGCAATTTGGCGAAATTTTATTGGCTCAATACGAAGCAACGTGACGCGCCGATGACCTGCTTAAAAGCTGGAGTTTGCGGAAGAGTCGAGTATAAGCGTTATTTTTCGGCAATACATAACAAACGAAAGCCGCCGTATAATCGCCCCTCTCCCCTACTCATCGCTTCTCTTTTCTGCCGGTTGTCTCGCTGCACTGCCGTATCAGATGTAGTAAGAAACTAGGCCATTGCTATTAATCTTATTGTACGTTTTACTATCTCACATCTTCTACTATGCTAAGTAATGTATAGTTGCCTTTTTCCAAGTGAAGAGTAGTCGGAGAGAGGGAGTTGGGGGGTTGGGGAAAACCGGAGCCGCAAAAACTGACATATTGATAGGGACCAGATGAGCTGACCTATATAAATATTTACATCTTAGCAGACGCACGGGGATGGAGAAGGGGGAGAGGAGAGGAGAGGAGAGAGAATTAATGTATCATAGATATGATTTCTTTTGCTAATCGAGAATACTGTATAGATCTCTGCACTAGAAATCCGTTACGCAGACCTTTGAATTATTTAAAACACAACGTACAAATGGAATGCAAATGTTTGCGGTTTGACCTACATTGAAGGGCACACATCAAGCACATTATTGTACTTTGCAACTATTATGAAAACATTTTTGCTTTGACGACGAAGGGGGAAAAAGTTGCTCAACTATATGAAGTTATTTGTTTGAAAAATATAGCTATGCCTACCTAATAGATTTAAAAACAACATATTCGCCGGTATACAAGGTGAGCTTTTACAAAGGACACGTATAATATGTAATTTGTCAGTAAACGGAAGAGTAACATGGACGAAAAAATATGATTAACAGAAGAAGGTTATAGCGATGGTATTTTCGTTACATATTTCGCCGTAGGAACACCGTGTTTTTTTTTTTTTTCAGACAAAATTTCACGTATGATACAAAATATGCGAGAGAAGAGAGCGAAAAAAAATAAAATAAAAATAAGAACGACATATTAACCTGGAATTTGTCGCGCTGCGCTCTGTATTTTGACCTATTTTTGATAATCCTCTCGCGCTTTTTCACCACCACCACCACCACCAGCCTGCAACACCCTCAACCGGCTCATTCTGCAGCATACGAGCTGCTCTCTTTCTCTCCTTGTTTTTCTGTAACGAGGCCATACGACGCTGCGAGCGAGGCTGCTCTACATTGAGCAAACTGTTTTATGAACGAACCTTGGCCAAACGGCTCGACTCCTTTCAGCTTTTTACATTCATGAATGATATTCGTTCCGTAGTCGTCGATTCGACCATATACCCTACATTCACCTACATTATAGGTAGAGCTTTTTCACCTTTCGGCTCATCACGCTGGCTCGTCTGCGCTCGTGATATTTATACTCTTTTCAATCGAATAGGTATACACGCGGGCCAACGATAAACAGAATAAACAAGTAGAAAAAAATATTCGCAAATTTTATAATTTTCATATGCGTAAAAAAAATACGGATTATGTGAAATTCAAGACTTAAAATTTGTCTGAAATGAAAAAAAAAAAAAAAAAAAATACATTGCTAGGAATGAAATGACGATTGAAAATTTTTACAAATCATACCTCGAAGCAGATTCATAATCATAATATTTTCAAGTAATAAATAAGGCTCCAGTTGGATAAGAATTGCGAATTTGTGTCAAAATGAAAATTCGATTAATAATCGACCTTCAACAGAGTTTCAGATAAACAATCCATACTTTTCAGAATAAAAAAAAGCATCGGGTTCAAAGGAGCTAAAAAGTCGAAACACCCAAAACATACATCTAGGGTGCCTGCTAAATATACATACCTAATTTCAAGTTTCTAGCTCAATTTGGAGGAGAGTTAATCACTCAAAAACCCCCATATGGAGGACTGTAAGTCGGTGAAATGGGGCTGAAAAGTCGAGACCTTCAAAAGGCACATCTAGAACCCCTACTAAATGTACATACCTAATTTCAAATTCCTGGCCTAATTTAGAGGCAAGTTATGCGGGGAACAAGATCAAAAATTAAGAAAAAAACGACCAGAAAACCTGGTTTTTGAGGCTGGGAGGGGATGAAGTGAGGCCGAAAAGTCGAGAATCCCAAAACACACATATAGAGCTCCGTACCAATTGTTTATACCTAATTTCAAGTTCCTAGTTCAATTTGGAAGGGAGTTACATGAGAAACAAATTCAAAAAACTCCAAAAATGAGAAAAATCGATAAAAAAATCACTGTTTTGAGGGTGTGAGGGGGTGTAATGAAGTTGAAAAGTTGGAACCTTCGAAAAGCACATCTAGGACCCGAACTGAATGTACATACCAAATTTAAACTTCCTACCTCAATTTGGTGGTGAAATAGGGCAAGAACAGCCCTTTTTCAGGTCCAAAAAGGGGGAAAACCCCCGTATCTCCCCTCCTAATTGACTTAGGAAGTTGATTTTTGGATATACTATACAAAATTTGATTCTTCATCAATTAGTTTGAAAAGGGGCAATTTTTGTGTTTTTTGACCCCTCAGCACCCCCTCCCCCAAAATGATGCAAAACTGAATTTTGACTAAAATTCATCTTCATTAATATATATCAAATCCGTTGCTAAACTGAGCCGATTGACCTAATTGGAGCGTTTTTGGTCGGTATCGAGCAAAGTAAATAATTTTAACGTTCGGAATATAAAAATTAGAAAAACATAAAAATAAATATCTGACATGGCTAAAAATTGTCTTAGTGGGTCTTCTAAGACCTCAAAACGGACTTTGTTGATATCCCACCCCCCCCTCATCCGCCGTTGGTCGATAGACTGTAATAGCCTGGTTTTCATTGATAATATGACATAGAAAATCAGGCTAAAAATGTATCATTTTAAACAGAAATCGAATATATTTTTTTTTATCAAAAATCAGCGAACCGAGGCATTTGAAATTTTACGTAATACATGTTGAAAGCCCACATAAGGAGTCTGAAAGACAAAATCAATACTCCCCTCTCCCTCCATCAACCATCTTGCAGGCAATAGATTTTTTAACAATTGAAAAATAACATTTCCGATTTTTTTTTAATTGTATTTTTAAATCTCACATGATATACATAATTTTCTTGAAATATTGATTCGAAGTGCTTTGGAGAAATATTGGCAAAAACATGCCGAGAATTGAGGAAAAAAATGCCTAAAATACGAAAAACAATCGATCCACGAAGTAAAACGAATATTAATTTTATGAGATTTTGAAATTTATAAATAATTAAATAAAACTCGTACCTCAGATTCGAATTGAACAGATAAAAATCACACTTACCCAGACAACTGAAACTATTATTTCAATTTTGACATATGAAGGGGGAGGGGTGAGGAGACCAACATCGCAATAATTTAGGCAGAATACTGAATTTACAAAATTTTGAAAAATTATTGTTTAAGGAGCTCACAATTTTGAAAAATTGGCACCCATAGCATGAATCTGAGGCTAGTCTTCTCATTCGACTGTTCGGATCATGAGGCGGGGAAAAGGGAGCAAATGAAAGGTATAAAGCATAAAACAGCAAAAAAAAATCTTCGCAATACATTGTTTCTTCAGCCTGATTATGTTCCATTCAATTCGTGTAATAAAGGAAACAACAATTTGAGTTGAAATTTCAACCCCCCCCCCTTCTCAGACATACCTAGAACCCTTACAAAATCTATACATGAAATTGTAACCGCACATTTAGGACCACATATTTGACATTTCCAACTGCCCTATTTGCATTTGGATCTGAGATATGACAAAGACAAAGTCGAAAGGTAGGAGCCATTGAACCTAGCGTGAAACCACCCTACATAAATTTCGAAGGTAGATATGAGAAAGAAGAACTCAAAAAACAGGATTAATCGAATCTAACCTAACCAGAAATCACACTCAAGTGGTTCAGTATGATGGACGGTTGGGTGGAGCCTGAATGCGATGGGTATTAAAAAGGAGAAACTCCCAAAAAGCATTTTTAGGGCATCTGTTAAATTTTTTGTTAACCTCTTAAATTAGTTAAATTTGAACAGAAAATACGCGACGAACTGATGTTTTTCAAAGTTGAAAAGGGGCTGGAAATCCCATACCCTTTTGGGTTGACGTGGAAGACTAATTTTTGGATATATTACACAGCTTTTGATTCTCTATCCATTGGAACAAAAAAAAAACAAGCAATTTTTACGATTTTCTACCCATCAAAACCCTTTTCACCAAATTTGGACTTGGCTGAATTTTGACTCAAGGTCATCCCCACTATTATACATTTAATCCTCCACCAATTTTAGCCTACTGGTCGGATTTCAGCGACTTTGGACCGTATCGAGCCGAATGAATGAATTTTGACTTCGCAGGAGAGGAACTGCGCTGCTTTTTTTAGCCTGCTTTTCATGAAATATTAAAATTATGCGAATTGAATTAATCAATGGTATGGGGGGGGGGTGCAACACGGCTAAAACTTCGACACTACCAAAAGACCCACATAGGATCTATTCCAAATCTACATACCAGATTTCGGCTTCCTAGTCCAATTTGGGAAGAGATATGCGGAGAACAAACCAAAAAAATTAAGGAAAACTAACAAAAAGAAAACTTTATGTGTCTGTAAAAACGAAACCACCAAAAAGCACATCTAAGACCTCTACAAATCCACATACCAAATTTCAACATCCTAGCTCAATTTGGAGGGGAGATAGGGATCAAATAATCTTTTTTGAAAGTTTAAAAGGGACCCCCCCCCCCATATATCCCCTCCAAATTGACCCAGATCGCTGATTTTTGAGTATGTTAAACAACTTTAGATTCTCTATCGATTAAATTAAAAAGGAACAATTTTTGTGTTTAAGGTTCCGCAGCACCCCCCCCCCCTAAAATGGGTTAAAACTGAATTTTTACCCATGGCCATTCCCACTCATATATATCTAATCCGCCGCTAAACTGAGCCTATTGATCGAATTAGAGCGATTTTGGTCAGTATCGAGCAGAGTAAATGATTATAGCCTAAGAAGAGGGGGGAGGGGTGGGTGGGTGGGAATAAATATCTCACATGGCCAGAAATGGCTATAATAGTCTTCTAGGACTCTAAAACGGGAGTAAAAGAATGGTTTTCATTGAAAATATGACACAGAAAATCAGGCTGATAAAATAAACATGATAAATGTTTGGAATGCTGAAAGATGGCCTCTATGGTTCTCATATGGTCTTCGAGCACACTAAAATGGTATTCTTTGATGCTTTCAACCTCCATTCCTCCATCAGACATAGGTTTATACTTCAAATCAGCCTGGTTTGCTTTCACAATGACAATACGACATAGAAATATGAATAATTAATTTCCCATAAAATATGCATGTAATAGTTTTTGTTTTTTCATCGATTGGTTTTTGAAAACGAACAATTTTTGCACCTTTTCCGAGTCATTTCGAATTCCAAGTTTTGTACGCGACTAAATTTTATCTCAAGGTTATTTCTTTCTGTTTTTTTTTTTTTTTTTCAAGTTTTTAGTATTTACTCCTTTCGATAGAATCTTAATTATATCTTTACAACTTTAATGGTACTAAAATGATATATCATTAACTACTCATTATTCGGTCGTTCTCATCGACCTTATTATTTAATAATACAGGCAAAAAAATTTTGAAACTTGACAAATTTTTCGAAATCGAACACTCGGCTTCGAAAAACGTCAATAACTAAATTCACCAAATTACTATATATTTATAAAAGGAATTTCCATGTGAAAAAAGTAGCATATCACGCGTACGAGTGTATACCAATGTACGAGTACAAATGTCGCCCCTTTTAGCTAATATCCATTACGTCACACCTACGCAGTAAATACGAAGGCATGTACTAGGTAGGTACTAGGAAGGTAACCGACTACCTATCGTATATCGGAATTATCGAAAAAATAATCGTCATACATGAGAGGTTTTTGATTTGAAATTCGAAACGAGGTCTTTGAATGGCGTTGCGTGTGCATAGTAACGGTCAAATTAATTTTATTGATGTCTTTCTATATAATTACGTAACATTGGTACATTACCAATCGGCCATTTCGAACCAGAAAATAAAATACATGAAAAAAAAATAAAAAAATAGGCACCAATATTACGTATTTTTTTTCTCTCTCGGGCATACTTATTGTTCATCGTATAGAACCAATAGTTGGGAAAACCACCAGCCTTCGAATGTTGGGTACTTACAAATATTGCCCAACAGTGGAAATCTCAAGATACGAACATGGTTTTTAAATCGATTCCCCGGAGGTATCGGATTCCAAAACTGTACACAAGTATAGATTTAAATGTACAAATACCTACTAAGCAATACGAGGATAGTAGAAGGTATGTGGTACTTGGGTAAATTCTATTTGACACCAGTACACGATGGTGCGGTTTAAACTCGCCTCATCCAAAATATACCTTCATACGTTGATATCGTCTAGTTTTTCGAGTAAATATCTACGAATCTACCATCTATCCAGTGACCGAATTCCGAGCACAAATCTACGTAGGTAGCCTAGGCACTTGTACGTGAAACCCTCGACAATGCTGCGCGGTTTTTGAAATTTTAATCAAATCTGTAACCGAAGAAAATAGTCGCACTGCGTTCGTAATATTGTTTGGTCGCAGTAAACCCCCTAAAGCAAAAAAGTGTCTCGTTTATATCTTTATTCGTGCTGCGCACTTCCGCCAAAGCACCTAAATATTCAATCTCGATCTCGGTTCTCGCAGTAAAATTCAAAACCATGTATACTGCTGCGAGATATAAATATGGAAATAGTGTACACACATACGAGCTCGTCGGTATCGCAAACAGTAAAATTCGTATTCTACAATTTGATGGTGTTTTTATTTTTTGCTACACGAGTAGAGAGCTTCCAAGTCACGAAGGGATTGCTTTTTAGCCGCAGCTAGAGAATAATTTTTACATCACTTGTTGATGGTACAGTGAGCATAAATTATGACTAAATAAGTATTTGAACCTTTCACTAAAAAAAAAAAAAAAAGAGCTTCGCGTCGCGATGTTTTCGCAGTCAGGTTTCCCTCTATCGTCCACGTATCTAATTCGTCGTTGAGGTTTCGAATACAGCGTATATCGATAATTTAGAGCGGTACACTTTTAGGTTCCTGCATTTCCTCCTCGCACGAAAATAAATTGTCGAGGTTTGAATAAATAAATGTGGAAGAAAGCAGAGGTACACTTTTAAATAAATAGCCGACCTTTGATCTCTTCGTCATCGTCTGGTGAAAAAAAATTTCCATGGAAAACGTATTACGATTACCCATACTCATGGTTAAATTCGGAAAAAATTGAAAAAAAATTTCTTTTGCAAGACTGTAGTAGGGATCCAATTAGATAGAAACGGTTGAACCCTCCAAACCGCACATCCTACATATCTCCCCGACTTGCGAACAAAGTTTCAAGGCGCTAGCTCAATTAGAGTGACCTGTACAGGTGGGCAATTAATCGAAAACGTTGAAAAAATGGTTTTTTTTGACCTATCATGGACTAGGTAAGGCATGGCGAGTCGAGACTCCCCAAAAGACACACCCTGTGCACTACTGTCATTTACCTACCAAGGGGGGGGGGGGGAATACTGAACTCAAATTTTAGAAAAATTTACCTACCAAGGGGGGGGGGGGAATACTGAACTCAAATTTTAGAAAAATTGAATAATATCAAGTTTGGTGTAAAAATCTAGGTTCCCAGACCTCAGAAATACGATTTTGGGGTTGATACCCCCTCAGATGGTTAAACGCGCAAAAACAACCCCAAAATCGATTTTTTTTGTGCCAAAAAGCCAATATTTTGATACCAAACACGATATTATCCAATTTTTTCCAAATTTGAGTTCATTAACCCCCCCTCCCCCTACGATTAAACGCTCAAAAACAATCCCAAAATTGTTTTTTTTGTATCAAAAAACAAATATTTTAATACTAAACATGATATTATCCTATTTTTTTCAAATTTGAGTTCATTAACCCCCCTCCCCCGATGAAACGCTCAAAACAATCCCAAAATCGAATCTTTTGTATCAAAAAACCAATATTTTGATACCAAATACAATATTATCCTATTTTTTCAAATTTGAGTTCGTAACCACCCCCCAGAAGGTGAAACGCCCAAACACAACAACCAAAATCGAATTTTTTGATATCAAACTCGATATTATTCAATTTTTTCAAATTTGAGTTCGGTACCACTCCCCCCCCCCTCCCATGCATTTAAGAACATTTTCGACCTCAAAAATAACATTTGGCTGTATTCAGCTATTCAATTTTTTTTTTGAAAATATTAGTGGAAGGGAGGGAGAGGTGAATAGTAAATCCCCTCTCTACTCGTCCTTCACAATTTTGGCATGGATATGCCTTAAGGCTGTGGGTAATTTTCTAAAAACGTGACATTTTTTATACGTTTTCGATTTTTGACTGGAAGTTTTTGATCAAGAACTCGAAAAATTGAAAAATGAAAACAGTTAAAATGAAAATATTTTTAAAAAAGTAAAAAAAAATAAAAAATAAAAGAAATTATAAAATGAAAAAAAAAAATTAATTTAAAAACATCAAAACATTTTTGAAATATAAAAATAAATTAAAAAGGATGTCTTAGGGCTGAGGGTCATTTTCTGGAAATGTGACGTTTTTAATGCTACATTTTTGAATTTTAATTTGAAGTTTTTGATCAATACCTCAAAAAATTGAAAAATGAAAAATGTTGAAACAAGAATAATCAAAAAATAAACAAAAAAATTGGAAATTAAAAAATAAAAGTTGAGAAATTAAAAAATTTAATAAAAAATTTAAAAACATTTCAAAATTAAAAAAATGCAAAATAAAAATTGAAAAATAAATTAAAGTAGATATGTTTTAGGGCGGTAGGAAATTTTCTGAAAACGTGACGTTTTTAATACTACTCTTTTAAAATTTTTATTTGAAGTTGAAAAATTAAAAATATTGCAATAAAAATTATAAAAAAAATTAAAAAAATACAAAAAATTATAAAATAAAAAATATAAAAAATTATAAAATTTTAAAAATTATTGATTTTTGCACATTATGTTAAAATGCCTACGTTGAATAAAACTGCAAAGAAATTGGTGAGTAGGTGGGGTACGTTTTTTTTATGAAATGTCAAGTGTAAAAAAATTTATGATGATAGTTCTCAATTTTGGATAAAAGAGCGATGAATGATTTTTACATTTTATAATAAAATGTTGGGTTTGACAGAATGTCAAACGCCCCAAAACAACCCCAAAATATGATTTTTCGTACCATAAAACCAAGATCATGATACCAAATTTGATATTATCTTGTTTTTTTCAAATTTGGGTTCGTTACCACCCCCTCCCCCTCCAAAGGCCAAACGCCTAAAAACAATCCCAAAATCGAATTTTTCGTACCAGAAAACCAAAATTATGAAACCAAACTCGATATTATTATCCTATTTTTTTAATTCTAGCTCAGTATAAACCCCCCCCCCCTCCACCCTAGATGAAAATCTACTCAAAATTCGGATTCTACGTTGAAAATTACTTGTGAATGCAAACTTCGAAACTGGTTTAGGATATGCGCGTGTTTTTTCAAATTCTGGCCCACTGTGCCTCGAGAGAACTGAATAAAATAAATATAATAAAAAAAAAAAATCATCAAACAAAACGATTGTAATAGTCATGGTTTCCCTTTGGAAAACCTGACTAAAAAGGGAGAGAGAAAGATGCTTGACTATGGAAAATTCTATGACATTGTTCAAAACCACCACCCTCGGGCTTTACCAAATAATTCGTTGGCTAATTGAGAGAAATTTTGATAAAAATAATTTTTTGTTTCTAAAAGCGAGTTGTAAAAAACTTCCTACTCAGAATAAAATCGATGGTAATTTTGTTTCTTGGATCTCAAACCAAACGCATAGTTCAAAATGTAAAAAAAAAACAGTAAAAAAAGAAACTCG
The DNA here is from genome assembly GCA_900060175.1 of Ferrisia virgata. NCBI lineage: Eukaryota > Metazoa > Arthropoda > Insecta > Hemiptera > Pseudococcidae > Ferrisia > Ferrisia virgata. The sequence goes on along the minus strand of FIZR01019196.1, from coordinate 5,944 downwards.
AAGGTTACAATAGAATTTCAGTTCTCCTTGTTCAAATAAATCAAAATGAAATACTCGTATAAACGACAAACTACTTTTCCATATGCTGTCAAAAAAACGCCTAAGCGTGGTATGAAATTTAAAATGAATTTCCATTCGAAAGCTCAAGACGAACGATATTCGTATAAAACTTATACGCTTGTTTTAAACTAGATAGGTAAAGATACCTGTAGTCTTGGTTGTCAATGACATTCGAACATTCTCGTCAACCGTTGCGATAGCTTTATTTTTTAGGAAATTTTTTTCAACTACAGAAAATACACATACGTGCGTAGTTGAAAGATATTTTTCATTCGATTCCCAAATCGCACAACTCACGCATATAGAAAAATATACGAACGACGAAAAATATTATTAGGTAGTAGGTATAGCCAGCAGCTACCTATTTGAAAATTGGACAGATTTCATTTTATACATAGATACGAGATATCTACAACTAATGTGCTTATTCGGATCAACAAGCATGAAATAATAATATTTTGCCCGATACATACGTCTTCTATATGTTCGAAAGAAAAAGGGAACCTCCCAATCTCATATCGCGGGTAAAACAAAAATAGCCTTTAAAAAAATTGAACGTAAAACTGTTTCGGTTTGATTAACTTTTGATACGATGAAATAAGCGTAGGAAATTTTTTGAAAAATATTTCTACAAAGCAGAAGGATAAAAAAAAGAAAAAAACTTGAATTTTGAGGGCCAATTTTTACGCATATAATTACTATACAGGGTGTCCGGCAAAAGGATATCAGGACTTGAAATTTGTGTACAACGAAGTACCACCATAAAATCACGTCAGATGAAGAAGTTGCCTATCTTGAATATTTTAGGGGCAAATGAGCGTTTTAAGGTATTACGATCGAGACTGATTTTCAACTATGAGAATGGATAGTACATGAAAAACTGGGGAAATATTGTTATGTTCATTTTTGACTAACTTCAGAATTAAGGAGGCAATTTTAACAAATTGATCAAAATGAAATTTTTCCAAAGATATGACGATTAATGTGGATAGTAAAGGGAAAGTTGAATAAATTTTGTGATCTTAATTTTCTGCATAACACAAAAATTAATGGAGCAATATTAAAGCTAAATATTTTGAGAATAAAAAAATGATTTTTAGAAAAAAATTTACTTACAGCTTCTTTTTATTTTCGTGTTAGGCAAAAACTAAAGAGAACAAAATTTGTTCAACATTCCCTTTACTATCCACATCAATCATCATATCTTTGGAAAAATTTCAATTTCATCAACTTGTTAAAATTGCCTCTTTAATTTTGAAGTTTGTCAACGAATGAACGCACCAAAATTCATTCAATTTCCCATCTACTACCTATTCCTTACTCCTCCAGTTGAGAATTCGTTTCGATTATTGGTCGGATTTTATATGTCATATGGTACATGAAAACCAGGCTACATAACTGACTAGCGACATACACCATACGCATGGGGAGGGGGCGAATATCATCGAAATACATTATATGGACTTGGGTGACTATTGAGACCCTTTTTGGCCACGTAAGATATTTATTCGTTTGCATTCCAGTTCCCTTCCACAGGCACTAAAATTATTTGCTCAGCTTTATACCGACCAAAACTGGTATAATTTGAGCAGCAGACTTCGGATGGCAGTTGCCAGGATTGATGCAGCTTCATCCATCATGAGTGTCATCCAAGCATATATGCCCCAACCAGTGCAGCGCCAGATCCTTGAAGAAATACTGACTTCACTACCAAGAAGAGTGCTGGGAGACTTTAATGCCGAAGTTGGGAACACTGATTACAGTGATGCTTACTATGGAGTAGCTGGTAATCATGGTCTAGGAACAAGGAATGAACGTGGAGATAGGCTTCTGCAGTCCTGTGTGGAACAGTAACTTGTGCTAGCAAGTACCTTATTTTCAACAACATAATCGCAGACTATACAAGTGAAAGCTGTGTGAAGGTCACACTTGTAATCAAATTGACTAAGTTCTAATCCAGAAAAGATGGAAATCGTCGATCATTACAACAAAAACATATCCAGGAGCTGATGCGGCATCAGATCATCAACTTCTGGTGGCAGGAGTACAGTTGCAAATCCGCGCAAAAATGCCAAGGAAGAGAGCACCGACTTTTCTCACCAATGTTGAATTGAAGAAGGTGGCTGCTAGGACAAATATCACGTTTTCGGATACAAATGACCCAAGCACCATGTGGGAAGACATTAGAACCGAGATTACTCGTGCAGGTGAGTCAGTTATTAAGGAAAGAAAACTCGTATTAGAAAAGAAGCAGCCATAGATAACAGAGGACACCCTGCTGATTACAGAGCAGCATAGATAAGCCAAATGTTGTGGCGACAAGGCTACTGGACAAATCAGTCCAGCAGTGTTGTTGTAGAGACAGAGAAGCCTACCTTAACCAATTCTGCAATGAAATACAGGAATACGTAGACCGCAATGAGACCAATGCAGTATACAAGAAAGTACATCAGATCACTAGAGATTTTAAACCCAGAACTCGCCAGATCGAGAAAGATGACAGCACAGTTGTGTGGGATTCTAGAAAATCCTGGACAACTGGAAAACATACTGCGAGCGGTTGTACCAAGACAGTAGAACACCAGAGGTAAACCCACTGGTTCCTATAGTCGAAGTGACAGGTGACGATAAGCCAAACATCCTGCTTGATGAAGTAAAAGAGGTGGTGAATGCGACGAAGAAATGCAAAGTACCTGGTTGCGATGGTGTAGAATCTGAATTGTGGCAGGCTCTTAGTGAAAATGGAATCAAAGCAGAACGGCAACTCTGCGTGTCTTCAAATTCGAACAAATTTGAGAATCGGCACTGTCTTGATTCTTTTTGGTGTTAAGCATACTCTGGAATCATTTCTTATGGACGGAATTCTGCTTCTTCCTCTGGAACTGGTTCAATGATATGGTTGCGCCTCGCATGGATGCGATATCCAATAGATGATTCTCGTGTCATCGGTTCCAAATTGTTGCTCGATCGAGAATGGAGGTCGATTTGTCATTCTGGCGAAATCGGTCCACTTAAAGAGTGTTTATTTATTTTGGACTGGTTCTAGCTCTCATTGAAAACACCAGAACCATAATATCGTACCCTGCACGATTTTTGCCCTTAATTGTGGCCCTTGCTATTTTCTAGCCGCCAACGTAGATCTGTCTAACTTTTTTATTTTATTTATTTTTTCGTTTTTTCTAAAGGGAGCGGATGCTGTGGGGCCGAAACCACAAAAATTGTTTTTTTAAAGCCACTCGACACAGAATTCAACGTCAGTTAGGAGGGGAGATATTGGGGTCTTTATCTTTTTGTACTTGAAAAAGAGCACTTCCTCCCCTATCTCCCCCAATTGAGCTAAGAAGTTCAAAATTGATATGAAAACTTAGTAGGGGCCACAAATGTACATTTTGGAAGTTTCGACTGATTAGCCTCATTGCACTCCCTCGCAGCCCAAAACATGTAGTTTTTTTTAGTAAATTTTTCCTTTTTTTAGAGTTTTTCCCACACCTATCTCCACTCTAACTTGAGCTAGTAGGTTGAAATTTGACTTATAGATTTAGTAAAGGTCCCAGATGTGTCTACTGAGTGGTTCTACTTTTCAGCTTTATTGCATCCCCCCAAAGCCCCAAAAAAGTGATTCTCTGGTTGATTTTTCTAATTTTTTGAGTTTGTCTCACTCGTATTTTCCCTCCAAATTGAGCTATGAAGTTGAAATTCTGCATGTAAATTTGATAAGGGTCTTAGATGTACCTTTATGGGGTTTCAACTATTTACTTCGATATGTAACTGTCCTCCTACAGGGTTGGTGGGTAGGGATGAGGGAATAAAGACATCGCGGAACGGTTCTATTATTGTCCTGTTAGTCGATTTGGCTTCGATGAAGACGCAATGGTAAAATATTGAATTGTAAAGCAAATATTTTGCATTATCTTGCATTTTACTGCATGGCTGATCGATTCACTGTTATATAATGGTCCTTTTAAATTGTGGGAAATTCTTTTTTCTGCACTTGTACGGATAGTTAGAAATTAGGAAGATAGTTAGAGTACTTGGGAAATAGCCTTTGTCTAAAATACCAACAACAATGTCAAATAATAATATGGCTAAATATGCACTTTACAACGCTCGTCATTCGTCTAAAAAATTACGCAGACAACGTACACACCTTTTATGATACGACATTGTCGTATCGAGCATATCCTCATTTAAAACCAATAGTCCAAGTTGAGGGGTGTTCTTCATCTATGTAGCTACTCACATGACACACACAGACTTTCACTTGCTTGTCCAAACAATGAAAGATACGTTATCTTTACCTACGCCAAATCCATATAAACGAGCCAACTTATAGGTACGTATACGTACGTATGTGCTTGTACAGGTATACCTAATACCTATCACTAATTCATATCGCTGGTACTCGTACGTTTACCTATATATAATCTATCTATACACATAAACTACGAGCACAAAAACGTCGTGTAGGGGTAAACGTACTCACACGAAATGATGAAAGAGCATAACATCTAATGCTTTATTTCAGGGGCCAAAGACCAAATAAATTAAATTATTAAAACGTATTTTCAAACCGATGACCTTTCTCTCAAAAAGCACTAACCCCCTTAGGTGAGTACCTCGAATACGTACGAAAGACAGGTTCGCGGATAATTTTATTCCAATAAGTGTGTGTGCGTGTGTGTACCTGTGTACGGGTCTGGTCTGCATACAATTGTACGTGTACTGCTGGTGTATGTACTATTAAAACACCTACTATCTGCCAGTTTGCTTTGTTTTAAAAGAATAAATAAATTTTCATCTTGCGGAATGTTGTTACTGGTGTTATTTTATTTTCAAGCAGTACCTAACATCGCATTAACCTAACAACGTGTACTAAGTGCACGAGTTCAACCAAGTGCGAATCATAATAAAAATAAGTACCTTCTCGAATATAAAAGAGTGATGATGCACGGTTACGTAGACTACTTAGTACTACGTAGCTACGTACCCAGGTACTTCATCACGAGTTTGAGGGTTTTATTGCATAAAAAAAAAAAAAAAAATGAGAATAAACGCGAAAGATAAGCACTATAGGTATACTAATATTTTCTTTTATATAAATTGAAAAGAATATTTATGCATTGAGAATATTATCTTGAGAGCCAATTACTGAAAATTACCCATATAGAGGGCCTGTTCAGACATTCACTACTACAATGTCGATGAAAATGAGCCTCCTATTACAATTGAAAAGGCAGTTATGGCGAACGAGATCGTTATTAATTTAAAAAAAAATATAGTTCTTCACATAGCGCTCCTCCAGAGGCTATAGCAGGCTGAGCATCGATTCGCCCCTTGGTCTCAAAATTGAAACTTTTCAAGGGACTCCAGCTACGAGTGAAATATAAATTTAAAGCGCTGGGTGGATGGGCGGGGGGGGCGAAAAAATATATTTTGTAAGTAGTATAGTCATTTTAGCTGAAAGGGCATTTTTCCCGCATAGTACTTCCCACTGGTGGTCCTGTTTTCTCAAACTACGGAGGGGGGAAGGGGGCATAATGTTGAAAAAGTAACAACTTTCTCAATGAGATAAGTCCCTTATACCAGAAAATTTGAAAAATTCGTTGTAGAACGACGTTAAAATACGAATATTTTTGTTTCTTAGATGGCCATGCGAAGGAGCTAAGGAGAAAATAAAATAAAAAGAATTTTAACTTTCTATCTCAATTTGAAGGGAAGTTATGCGAGGAACAAGCTCAAAAAATAACAAAAATCGATCAAAAAACTATATTTTTAGAGCTGTGAAAAGATGCAATAATGCTAAAAAGTAGGGAACTCCCTTCAGACACGTGTATGGCTCCTACTATTTCCACATATCAAATTTCAATTTTCTAGCTCAATTTGA
>FIZR01019184.1:0-35452 GCA_900060175.1 Ferrisia virgata | reverse complement strand
GATATGCAATTTTCTTTATAACAATAGAAAAAAAATAGAAATCTGAAATGCGGAGAACGTTTCTATTAAAATTTAGAGCTCATACGTGGAGAGAATTTTTTTTAGGTGTCTACCAACCAGTTTTTCAGGGTACCAAGTGAAAAAAAAAATAATCGTTTTTTTTGACCCACCCTAATGAGTATCTCATGACTTGGCAGATGTAGGAAAAATTTCACCTGCATTGTCATAAATGTTTTAAGGTTAAAGATGACCTTGAGAAATTATGTGAGATGCCTCAGGTTATAGACTGAGCAAATTGTATTGTACAATAATACCGGTGAAAATTTCCGATTCGTTAGAGGAAAATATTTGATTAAAAATTAGTATAATATAAATTATTACATCACCACGAGATGCAAAATTTTTTCGAAAATTTCATTCGGCAGCACTTTCTTTTTTTTTCGCACTATACGACTGTCGTGTTTTACATTTCTTACATGTCAAACAATTCTTGTAAATAAGCAGAATACATGGACATGGGTAGGTGTTATGTTCTTACACGTACGTATGTAGCTCAAATTATTCATCTATTGCTTATACTTCTTAATACTTCTCTGCTGCAAAGAAAAAACCGCGCTCTCTTTCATTTTCTTTGATTATACAACAAATAAGTAAGTAAAACGTTTTCATTAAGATGATTGTTACGACATAAAACATTCAAATGAAGCGTGCCAGCAGTTACCTAAATAACGCTGCATACACTATACAGTGGCCAAATAGAACAGATTAATGAAGATACTGTTTTAGAACTTGTAAACACAATGTACCAGCTGTCAAATGATTAAACCAATGATGCGAGTACATACATAAACAGAATAAATTACCGGACACGTGATTGATGCGGTAATGAAGGGTCAACCAACGTCGTCGACTTACGTTTACGACCGATCATCTTTATACGTATGAATGAACGAAGGAAAGTTTTTTAACTTATGCTTTTTTGACAGTTTCATTTTTTTTGATGAGCACTCTCATAATATACCTACAGCTGGATATCAAATAAAATACAGAATCGGATATAGGTATTAAGTACTTACTCGAGTACCTGATACGCGTATTTAAGCGACTAGCTATGTATGCTTGGTTCAAATTATGCTAAAAATTAGCCAGTTTTTGTTTCTCAAATTACCTACGATACGTACCTATTTCCGTTTACTTGAACAGTGGTGGGTAGTCCGAGTGTTTTCTTAATTTTATACGTACCTTGATTTGTCGACGAGTTTCTTTTTTACTATCTATTTTTTATTTGCACGCTGTTTCGGTAACTAGACTATAATTAGTAAGACACCTCTTTTTTTTGTTTTCCAGAAAAATTTACTTACCTATTAGTGCACATACCATACCTTCGTACAGAGCTAGCAGCAAATTTTTTTATGAAAAAAATGAACTTTTACACCTTTAAAAATGCCTAAAATGAAGTATTAATTCGGATCAAATTATGAATTTCACTTTGTTATCGTATTCAGGTATTACGATTTAACACCACCAATCTAGGTGGAAGAGGGTGCTCTCGGGCCCCAAAATGGAGGCTGTGACTTTCTTATCATTTTATATCGATACAGGCACAGATGACAGATATGAAAAATTTCGAAACTCTCTATTTATAAAAAGTTGTCTGGCATAAATTCTATGCAAGTAACCTTTCTCATGTTAAAAATGGGTCAAAAAATTTAGGAAAGGAGTGATTTCCCATTAATTCGGTCACGCTGAACACGAATCCGGCATCTATTTTTTGTTCAAACCTCTCGTTCACATTGTGACCCTTCACCCCTGTGTACCCGTACTCACAATTCTGCAATCATGTTCCTCAGCTAAAATTTCAATGGCATAATCTATTATAGAAATTTGCGCTAAAAACTGAATAATTGAGCATTTTTTTTTTGGTTTAATTTTTCAAGACGACCATTTCTCTAAAAAATTAAAAAAATCTCTAAAAATTGTACCTACCAGAAGATGCATTTTGGCAAAAAAAAAATTATGTACCGCTACTTGGGTTCGCATCCGCAGTAATTCGAAGATTCCTTTGCAAATTTCACCCATCCTAAAAGGTTAGATTCATTTTTACTAATCAGATGTGGATTAAAACCATAATTTTTACTCCAATACGAGTGAAAATAGGGGTTTCCTCTCATAAAAATACATTGTTTCGCTATTCAGAGCAAGGGGCGGGAAATTAGCTATACAATTTTGTTTAGGAATACCTAATGATGTTTTAGGAAAATTTTGAAAATCTGAGAATAAGAGAATTTCGCGTATTCTTATCCACAGACGTCCTTTCAATTTTTCAATTTTTAAAAATAAAAAATTCGGTTAATTTTTTAGATAATTTTTTTTAATTTCACCAAAAAAATTCGATTAAAACAAAAAGCATCACTTTGCGTTGCTTTTTCAGCCTGATTTTCATGAAATATTGTAATTATGTAAATTGATTTCATAATCAGTAGCAAGGGCACGTGTGGACAATGAGGCTAAAAAGGTGACACAACCAAACGGCTCACCAGGGCTTATACTACATTTACGTACCGAATTTCAATTTTCCAGCTCGGTTGAGGGGTAGATATGCGAGGAACAAACTCAAAAAATAAAAAAACCCCACAAACAAACAATTTTTTCAGGTCTGCGAGGGGATACGATGAAGCTGAAAAGTTGAGACCCTTCTACTAAATGTACACATCAAATTTCAACTTCCTAGCTCAATTTGTGTAAGGAAACTCGTCCAAAAACCACCTTTATGGGCTGTAAGGTGGCTCAATGTGTCTGGAAAGTTGAAATCTCCAAAAGACGAATCTATGGCTCACGCTAAGTCTACGTACCAAATTTCAACTTTTTAGCTCAATGCTACGTACCAAATTTCAACTTTTTAGCTCAATGGGGGGGGGGGGAGGCACAGCCTTTTTTCAAGATCAAAAAGAGGAAATCCTTCGTATCTCCCCTATTGGTTCAGAAACGAATAGTTTTTGCGATTTTAGCCCCTCCTCACCTACTCCCCCAAATTTAGGTATAACGGAATTTTGATCTGAGGTCATCCCCACAACAGAATATCAAATCCATTGCCAATCGAAGCCTGTTTCCCAAAAGATCAATTTTGGTCGGTATCGATCTGAGCAAATGATTTTTAGTGGGAGGGGGGAGAAGGGAATAAATAAGTAAACATTTGACATGGCCAGAAATGGTCGTAATAGTCTCCGAGGACACAGAACAAATTTTGTTGATGTTCCCCCTCTTTCACCGCAGGTTGACAGACTAATAGCCTAGTTTTCATTGACAATTTGACATAGAAAATCAAGATAAAAATTATATACAAGTAAAATTATTAAATTTGTTATTAAAAAGTTGAAAAATAATCGATATTTTTCTCGTAATTTATTTTTTGACAAAAATTGAAAAATGAGTCATCGAAATTCTTAAAAAATATTAAAAAAAAATTGCAGAGTTCTGAATATTTTTGTAAAAATTTCCATTAAACAATTGGAAATATAACCGAGATTTTTTGTAAAAAAAGATGCTAAAAATATTGAAATTTTTCTGTGAAATTTAAATTATAAAATTTAAAAAATAATCTAAATTTTTATTAAATTTTCATTACAAAATTGAAAAATAATCTGAAATTTCATGAGAAAGGTGAATGAAGATCTGAAATGCAAATATTTTTGCTAAACGTTCGGGTGTGTAATAACTAAAGTAACTTGCCAGCAGTTGATAATTTTGTCTTTGCAGCTTATTTGTGAGGCAATCATGAGATCGATCAAAAACATCGATGGTATTTTGGATAGCTCATTCGATTTAGAGTAGAGCACCGGCATTGTTGAGCCCAGCCATGAATCGATTACTTTTTTATATTTACTTTACTAAACAGAAGCCCAAAATCTCCGTGTTTTGGTAAAAATCTGAACATTTTTGCTAAGCGTTGGAGATTTAAATTAATTTTTTAAAAATTTTTGCAAAGTAGGTACTGAAATGTTTTCTATGCCAAAATATTTGACACATGATAAATTTTACGAAAAAATTTTCTCATGTCTGGGTTCGGCTGGAGGAGAGGAAAAGCAATCATCAACTATTGGAAATTAGCCTTAGGCATTGAAGTATAATATACAACTCTTTTGGAATATTTTGATCATTACACGCGACGTAGTTAGCAAAAATGTGAAAAAATTTCCTCTTACCTACCAACTACTGGCAAATTACCATACTGGCAAGTTGCTAAGAAAAAAAGTTATCAATCACTGGTAATTTTGGTGGGGACTATAACATATATTTTTTTCAAGATTTTTTGATCAATACTGGCGACATAATTAACAAAAATGTAAAAAAAAATCCTCTCACTTATCAACTATTGGCAAATTACCTTAAATATAATGCTGTAACTGTAAGTAGGTAGATGTGTTTGTCCGAGGTTTTATACAGAAATTATGCAATTTTTACAAAAATTTGAACCTATCGCTGCATTGAATTATGAATAAATATACGATTACTAATTATCTCTTTGTAAGTAGGTATTCAGTCATCGTTTTGAAATAATCAGATTTCCCAGTAGGTAGTTATCTATCATCGAATAATTATTTTAAAAAAATATATATATATTTGCAAACGTCTATTTCGAAATTTTAGCCCATTTATGCGAAAATAAATTCGTAAATGTTCATTAATAAACTAGGACAGGTGGGATTTAGACTTGGGCAATAATACACAACAATGTAACAGGCGTACGAATAAATAGTACGTACGAAGGAACCAATCACAACAGCTACGATGAATATTGAATAATTCATACAGCTGTAAACAGACAAATTCTATCAATAATGATAATACACTCGTTCGAGTTCCAATTTTGGAAAAACAAGACTAAAAATAAGGTAATTCGGTACCATTATGAAATTTCATATATTAAAATACTGGTTTTGAGAATACGATGCAGATCGATAATATGTACTAGCTGCGAGTACTTACTACTTACTACTTACTTACTGGTCGGCAGAGATAGGTACACGATGGCATTTCACGAATGCTAATTAATTTCCCTTGGAAAGACGTTGATGCTATCGCCGCCGTATAAATGGCAATAAACGAACACCCTTTGGATGAGAAATCACGCTGCACTGTACAAATTTCAAATACGTTCACCTTAGAACCTAGCGCGCAGCGCGATTATGCAACGAGAAGATGATTATTTAATGCGAATATGCAATTTTAAACGTTCGAAGGTTCGACCGTTTAAATAATACTACATGGTATTTCGTATTAATCGTCGCGTTAATAGCCAAAACGTCCATCAAGTTCTAGGAAATAAATAATATTCTACTTCGGCGTTAAAACGATCGCCTCGAGAAGGGAGAAGAAAGTCTGAGTGATAGTAACACATGGAAAAGTCACTGTTGGGTCAGTATGGTCCAGTTCGAACGGCAACATTTTTATTAGTACCGTATCGTCGTCGGCCACACTCGCAACCAGTTATCCGCACTTTTTCACGTGTATCTGTGTTTATCGCGCGTTCAGCTTTACGCACGCTCCCAAAATGTCTTCTTCGTTGTTGTTTAAAAAAAGAAAGATAATTTTCAATTTTTCAAATGCGCTTTAAGACTTCGTTTTTTCTACTAATTTATTTTTCTAATTTAATGCGCGTGTTTGGTGTTGTGTTGTGCTAGTGCATTTCTTTAATTATTAGTCATCATGAGATTTTACAAACTATTTTTTCACACGGTGAGTACGATGATTTTTTTATATTTTTTTTTTAATTTTTTATCGGCGATTTTTTAGAATTTAGACGAAACAAGGATTTCACAATTTTAGTTTGAAGTAAAGAAAATCGTCGAGTAGATTTATGTTTTTTTTTCCATTGAAAAATGGATCACCATGGAGCAAAATTTGGTCAAGCGTAAGAATTTATGAATATGTTACCATTTGTCCTCAAAACACATTCTTGATGTTAGAATCAATTTTTAATTATTGAAAATTAATAAACTTGAGAGTATTTTGTTTTAACAAAAATATGATCAAATTGAAAAAAAAAACAATACTGAAGTACTTGATAATATGTAAAGATTACTGCAACAAGTTTGAGGTAGACTTACCTATCTGCCTGTTTATTATTTTACGAGAGAAAAAAAAAAACATGCAGGATTAAAACTGGATAAAAGAATTCAAAATAAATTGCATGTGTTGATAAAATACGGTTGAAAAATAGATTGATTATTGCAAAGGAGCTAACAAGTACGAATCGCTGTTTTTCACCCCTTCAAAACAGGTCTAAATTATCATTTTTTTTTCAAGTTGAAAACGCCATGTAATAGAGGCTTCTGACAAAACGACAGAATAATTTGAAAATTTGAATCTTCGCACTTATAAATTGTATGAAAATTTATCAAAAATAATTTTTTTTTAATATCTTTTACCATTCTATTCACCGTACATATTAACACTTTCCTATTATAATGAATAAAGGAGATCATTTCTTGTATTAAAGTCAATTTAACACACGTTAAATTAGCCAAATACGAGAAAAAAGCAAAAGGTATTTTTTTTAATTGCTCTAACGAAGGAAAAATAAAAATCAAATCCATTTATCAGTTACAGTTTTACACAAGAAATTTTTTTGTTTTAACCTGTCTTCATTTGCTTACTTACCAAATGAATTTGATCCACTAATGGTAATTCATCTTAGGTGATTTTTTAAATCACATTTTTCAACCTGCATTGAACCTTCTTTTATTATAGTCTCTTAAAATGAAATTTTGATTTTTTTTTTCAAATTCAGGCTGATTTTGTTTAAAATATTGATGAATGTCTAAACCAGCAACATAAATCACAGGATGGTTGTTTACAGGTTTAACTCCTGCCTGACCATTTTTTTTCAGCATGAAAATTCATATTAATTATTTGAATATGGAAATTCAGGGGCACAGGTAGTGGGTGGGGGGGGGCGAGAGGGGTCCAAATCACATCCTTAAAGCCGAAAAACGTGTATTTATGCTAATCTTTTTTCTCGTAACTTTTAAAAATGTACTTTTTGATTGTTAAAAAGTTCATTTTTTCAAAATTTTGCCCTCGCTTCGCTCGGACATGCCATACGCTTCATTTTTATAAATTCAAACCCAAAGAATAGTTCATAGGAAAAGTGGAAACCCCCTGCTTTGAGCCACACTTGACTACTCTGCTGCGTAAATTACTATCTCGACGTGGAAAAGGAGTCGGTCGTGAAACTGCTGTCAGTGGCAATAAACTGGCTGAGACTTTTGACTGTAAAAATGACACATATGTGACACAGATTGATCAATCAGAAGCTTGTATTTGAAAAATTGATAGGTTAAAAGAAATGTATGGCTGGCAAATTTTGAATTTTTTTTCACTTTGTGGCGATAAAGTTCGAATGCTATCAAATTTCTTTTACTTTGATTGGATAAAGCAGTGTTAGTTTTCAGTGTCAGAAGTCTCACTATTTCACGGTGTCACATGGCACTATTCTGACATTATTTGCACGACGGGATGTTTACCACCTAACTCTTAATATTTCGTATAATTTCCAATCTTGCTTGACTAGGATTTAATTATTTTTGATTTGAAGAGAAATTTTTGCAACCCTTTCCTCTCCTAGTCTATTATGAAAAATTATGAAGTATAATTTTCTAAATTTATGATGATGGTGTCTGCATTAAATCTATTTTTAATTACTAAAAATTTTTGAAAACTATTCTAATATATGAAAGACATTGAGATGGGTGGAGAAGGAATGATAGCGTTTGATTTTAAATACGATATTTCATTCAAGTTGCCATATTTTGGAGAATACAATTGAAATCGTATTGAAACAGATACACGATTTTTTGAAGGATGCAGTGGAAGAAGACGGTTACATAATTTTTTCAATAATTTTTTGCGAACCAAAGTTACCTACTTACTAGAAATTTTACGAATAGCTGCAGTTATACGTTCACCTTTGTTTGAAGAGAGAATTTGAAATGTCATCAAGAGAAGGCAGAGAAATGGGAGGAGGGAGCAGGAGCAGTGGTGTATTTACATGAGATTTTTACGAATTTGAACCGCCTAAAATTCTTCATATTCGTCGTGAAAGTTTGAAAAATCCTTTTTCGATGATTAACTACTGTTCTTTTGTACATTGAAAGTGTGTCCAACTTCAGCATTCAGAAAATCTTTGGTTTCTTTTTAAATTCTTGTTTTGATTAGTTAATGTACTAATTTTTCATGTTTTTTTACGTTTAGCTTTCGATATCTACCATTATCGTAGTGTGGTTGTGGGTGTAGGTAGATATTACGTATTATGGCATTTATCTGTTGATAGGATAATAAGAACACCTGTAGAGAAAAGTACATCAGGCATAAAACTATGTTTAGCTTTTTAGCTTTTAATTATGTATACTGTATTGAGAATCAAGATATAGCACTTTTATCTCCATCACATCTATTCTTTGACTAGTGATGAGTTTTTCAAAATATCAAACTGGTATCTTAAATATACCAAGGTTGAGGTACCTATACCTTTGGCCTACTTTTTTCGAGATTCGTGTTATCTAATTATGCTTCGTATTTTCAATTAAGCACTTTTATTAAAGTAACAAAGGCAACAAAATATTAGACACCTTCGTCTATTAGGTACCTACTTAGACGTACCCACCATGCGGTATAAACCAGTAAAAAACTAATAAAACACGCATTTCGGAACCCTATTATTTCTTTCGCATTATCTAACTTCACTGTAGTTAAAATTGTTGAAATAAAGAACTGAATCCAACGAAGATCTCGATAATAAATCTTTAAAACATAGTATCGCGTCGACGTCGTCGTCGTCATCATCATCATTGGTAACGCACCAGTGAACCATTTAAAAGAGTGGAAGACGTGTTTATATCCGTAGGCCGTAGAATGAAAATACAAAGTATAATACAGGTACAATAATGTTTTGTGAAGTGTATTTTTAAACGCATCCAAAGAAAACACTCGCTATGATTGTTTATTACCGGTGTGAAACAAACATCTAGATACGGGTGGGGAAGGAGAGTGATGTGGTCAAATGTCATAATGATGGAGATTTTTTGTTCGCATACACAAAATATGTAGTACTGAATAGGTGAAATAGATATTTATACGTGAAGGCAGCCTATTCATTAAAAATTACAGGTAGATAATTTTTTTTAATGGAAAATTGTAAGTGGTTCGTTTTGTGAACATTAAATAATTTTAATCCCTATGATTTTACTTACTGAGGGCAGTGAAGATATCTAAATTTAAAATTAAGAGTTCTTTTGGTATGGTAGCGGCTTGGTGGTTTGGTCTGACAGTGAGGAAGAAATGCGGGAAGGAAGTCTAAGCCTCATCAAAATACAAGAAAAAAATGTTTATACCTATTTAAATTAGGTTGGAGTGAAAAAAATATACCTCGAATTTTGACCAAACTCACATAGGCAGTTGATTTTGAATTGAAACCTCACCATACAAAATTTTGTGCTCTTAGTTCAAAAGGTGGTGGAGATCATTTCGCCACAATTACTTCCCCCACTCCACACAATAGCGTAGTATCTTGATCACAGAGTTAAATAAATGCAATTTCAGTTCGATTTGAGACCATTTTTCTGTCCTGCAACAGGTCGTCGAAAAGTTACAGATTACAAAAATTAAGATTTTTTTATCTATCAAAAAAATGTAATTAAAAGGGTCTCTTAACTCAAATACGCGACCAAAATTTTTTTTAGCTAAGAGGAGTGGATTTGGGTCGAAATATTTGCATAGCTTTGCATAGCAGTGCTGCCAACTTGAAGAATAATAACTTTAAGGTAGCCAATTGTGAAATTATTGTCACAAAAAAGCACAATATTTTCAAATTCAATGGAATTGGCAACACTGCTATGCAAAATTTCGCAACTATTTCGACCCAAATCCACTTCTCTAAGGTGGAAAAATCTTCGAACGTGTATTTGATAAAAAAGAACCTTTTATTGCATTTTTTTGAAAAATAAAAATTTTGATTTTTACAATCTGTAATTTTTCAACTACCTGGTAGAGGACCAAAAGTGAGTGGCCTTAGATCAGATCGAAATAGCGTTATATAGACCCAGATTTTTAGGGAATTTCAGACTGCGCGGTATTCGAAAATGACTGTAATTTAAGGATCCATACCTAGGGGCAGATTGGCTTTTGAAATTTTACCGAACATAATCGAGCCATAACGGTGCCATTTGGCAAATGAATTTAGGTGTTTTGCTGGGGAAGGGTACGGGGGTGAAAATTTTGTAAAAATTTGAGAGTAAGAGATCGAAAAATCAGCACATTGAAGTATTTCTAAGCTCTAAAATGCTGAATTCAACTGATTTTTTGTGTGTAAAAGTGAATTTTTGTCTACAAAAATCGCGTATCTTTTTCTTGGCCACATTTTTAGACAAAAATACAGTTTTTTACAAATATATTACACAAACTCGATATCTAATAAAAAAAAAGTTAAAATTTTTCGTAGCTTCTTAATTGCCTCTGACTTTGAACGTTTGCTTAATTTTTAGTTCCATTTCAGGAGTTCAATTGTAATATTTTAAAACATAACGAACAACGGCGTAACGTTACTTGATTCTGGGGAGGGGAAGGGGGGAAGCTGTGAAATATATATATGCAACTTTAGTAAAGCAAGAATGAAAATTTTGCAAAATTTCAAAGATCAAGAGTTAGAAGTTGGTATTTTGACGTATTTCTAAGCTGTGTAGAAATGAATTTTTACTTCAAAAAATCGTCCCTTTTTTTAATTATCGCTCATTTTTGGAATTTTGGAATTTGAAATGAACGCCACTGTAGTTTTTCAGCTCAAATTTGACCACTTCTGTGAATTCGGTGAAAACCCGAGGCATGTTTTTCTCACATACGAGTATCTGAGTAACCTGAAATTGTTCTTCGTAAGAGGGGGTTTAAGAGCTTAATTTTTGTTTCCAGTTGAAATAAGCAAGATGTATCAATGCCCCACCGAAGTAGGGGTGAAATTTTGGAAAAAAATTGTACATTTTTCGAAGTCTTAGCGTCCCAGGTTTTCATTTCAAGTAATTTATACTCTAAAGTGAAAACAATTTTTTAAAAATTTATCTCAATTTATTTCATTGATATCACACCAGAAATTCACTAGAAAATTTTCAATTATTAAGATGTAGCAGACCCATAGTGAGGCGGGATGGGGGCATTCGAGAACATCCCACTCTTCAACCATCATCGATTTGCGCTTTAACGTGTTCTTGTATTAGTTTTCTCGTGTTTTTGAACAAGAAACCATTTTCACGCAGGGCAAAGGTATTTAAATGGTTTATTGTGAAACATAAGTACTTACTACGTACTTACTTGACGTAAGTTTTCTCAGAAATCTGTAGAAAACGATTTTTGGAGTTTGAAAAAAACCTAATTTTTAATATTTTGTAATCGTGTCATCAAAAAAGTTGAACTTGACCTACCGATAAATTTTGGCCTCCTCTGTTGTACTACCAAATTGAGATATAGCGAGGAACCAGTTAGTGATGAAATTAGAGCAGGCTTAATTCCTTCGTAAGATATTCCTAAATCGTACCTTTTCAGAGTACTCTATTTCTAGCACCTTATAATGTATGATATTGAATTTAATTTGTCGTATAAAAAAAAAACAAATACCTATATCAAAAAATTGGAAAAATTATCAACTTCCCTCACCTACAATGATGAAATATCAAGGAATAAAAGAGAGAGAAATCATGTATAGTGATATTTGTACAATTTCTTCAGCATGTACTTCTATAATAATGTGATCAAGAGCAACATTTAATTTTGCATATTTATGTATGCAAATAATATCTATCGACCAGTACGTCTACGTACCTAATGTCAATTGGTTTTCCAGCCTTTTGACTACATATCAAAACTGCAGTTATAGCCTACGGGTAGTGATCAAGCTGTTTAGCATGTTTATCAGTAAAGAACCTGCAGCGTTCGGATGTTTGTGTTTATGATGAAATAGGTACTCGTAGTACATAAAAAGTACATCCATATTTGAAAGTTGTACTATGTAAATACATATAGATCTTGAATCTCGTGCCCTTTAATGCATGTAGTGTACGTACCTGAGTTTAAAGAAACCATATAAACGCGTGCCATAACCACGCTGTACCTATATTTACATTTTGTAGAAGTACATAGGTAGAGGTACATACAATCTTCCAGAGCTTACTTCCAAATTTAATGTTAATGGACCAATGTAAAAAAATTGTTGCATTGACGAGTTCGACAAAAATGACATTTTTCATCTGATTGATTGTTTATATTTGAAAACTAATCTAAAGTGATTCGTCATCGTGAGTAAACTTTTCTAAACGTGCAGTATTCGTATTCACGAATGAAATCATAAATCGTCGTAAGACTTTTCCCGCAACTACGTACCTGTACACTTTTTTTTTTTAGCAATCATAAGGTATAGATAGATGGTCAAAATAATTGAAGCGCGAATTTCGATGTGTGTGGATCTAGATACTTACGGTAGTAAACTTATAGACGCGTGACTCAATTAGAAATATGTTTTCGTTTAGGTAGAGTTCTATTATCATCAATTTCATTTGTAGGATTATCACGGAAAACGATGGTAGGTACTAGGTGTATGGTTGCGTAATTTTCACGCATTCGCAGTGCGGGTATTTCACAGATTAAGTTAACCAATTTCTAATAATATATTTAACGTGTACAGTAGTGCACGTTCTTTCAATTAGAATCAAGTATGGTTGAAATAAAAAGTATACCTACGCGAAGAATACTTACATACTCGCACATTTCCATAGTAAATTATTAATCGCCTTCGTATTGTTGCGAATTCATTGAGTAATGATTAATTTGCGGCATCAACTGGTTTTTAATATTTTCATAATTCGTACGAAGACCAATCAATCGTAATGGATTGATAAATGGATAACTTTCCATATGTTACGTTGTTTACTTATATGTAGGTAGAAGTACCTACCTACCTACCTACCTACATAATCATCTGATGCGTATGAATCTCATAAATAAGCGTATGCGTAGAATAGATAGGTATCTTTTTTCATTCAACTATTCGGTCTCGTTCATTCTTCAATGTTTTTCTTATTATGTTAAACTCGCCAGAATTAGGTAAACGCAAAATAAAATACTCATACGACCTGTATACCTCATCATACACTGATGAACAACCATTAGATTTAATAAAATGTATATATGATAAATGTTTTTAATGAAGTTTATGTCGAAGCAGCGATGAAATTTACGATAAACTTATTATAAGTATACGTTTTCGTACAATTTAATACCTACGTACTTATTGTTAGATGTACGTGTACATTTATGATATATTCATATAGCATATAAAAAGTCATGAACCAAAACTAATAAAAAAGAAAAAAAAAATGAATTACCTACCAACAGTGCAGGTTTTTTTTTTTTTTGCAAAACGACCGATATTTTTATAAACAGGAAAAAAATGCTTGAAAATATTAACCCGTATAAAAAGAAAACTGATGACAATTAATTTTTCTTTGTCGATTAAAATCTCTAAATAATACCATTGTTTTATACTGTAGATATTTTTTTTTTTTTTTTTTTTTTTTAGTGAACAAGAAAAATGGGAGAAATTGTGGGAATCTTTTGCAACGTAATTATTCACGGATCTTAACTAAATAATTATAAAATATCTGTTTATTATTTAATATATAATGAAATGAACAATAAACATAGACGGATTTTTAATTACATATTCATCATGGCATGTGGAGATGAGTAGAACAATTTGAGAAACTTTTTAGCGGACTATTTTATTTCGAGAATATTTTGATACTCATTTGCAAATTATTAATGTGTTATTAATCATCATCAACATTAATTATTCAACTTTTTTTTTCTTCGCTTGTTTCGTTACATTGTAATAATGAAAGCGTGGTGTTAACATTCGTATCACATTTCGCACCTTAGATAATTTAACAATATTAAAAAATTTATATGCTATCTTGTGAGATATATTCTGTAATTTTTAGAATGAAAAAATGCACGTACAATATACGTACGTAGACGTACGTCGTCGTCGTCGAAAAATTATGTAATTTAATTCAAAACAAGTTGGTTTCTTTCCATATAAATCTTTTGGCCCCCTTTTTTTTTTTATGTATGTAGATGCCTATGTTAGATGATGCATTGTATTGTTACATAAAAGAAAAAAATTATGTTATTGAGATGTGTAACGAGCTAAATTTCATTGAATTTTGTCGTTATTTTAATAAAACTGATATTCTGTTTGAGAAAATTTTCACGCGATTCTAAATCATATTCTTGTTGAAAAAAAAAATCACAGCTGATTCCTACATGTGGAAAAAAATTTACCATATTAGATCAAATATTAAACCTTGAGCTTGAAACGATCAACATACCTGTAAATGGAGTTGCATACTCAATCCCTTACATTTATGTAGAGAGCTACTTGGAAGCAGATAAATGTGAATGTTTCATGGTGTCTTGCATAAAACAAAATCATTGTTATAATTATGCAGAGCTGTCCGCTACTGCAAATGTTGTAGGAAGAGAGAAATTTTGCCAACCCATTTTTCCATATCAGTAAACTGGTTCTAGTTTTTGGCTACAAATTTTGTTAATTGCAATTAAAATTTCAAACGCTCGGCAACTTATTTAACATGCATGGCGAGCAAAATTTGCATTGTATAACTTATTTTATGAAACTCCATCATCGAGTACTGCATGCAAATAAGCCGTTAATTTATGGACAATGTTCGTATTTTGTAGCTTCGTAGGTGTCTAATAGGTGTCTATGCGCAATCAGAATTAGTCATGAGTTATTCTGTTTTCCTTATTCGTACTCCAGAAGAATACTTTAGCAGTTTAAAATTTAAGGGCTTCTCTAACAAACAATCATGGTCCAAATTTAGAAATTTTTTTTATTACATTTTTCAATAGTAGATTTTACGAGGAAAACGAAAGAAATGTTAATTCAGGGCTGTAATAATAGACCTTGCTTCATTAGTGTTCATTATTTTATGAGTTTGATTGAATTTGAAAAAGCTCTGTGTTGAAAGATTTTTTTAAATCCAAGTTAAGGAATTTGTTATTAAGAGGGTTTTCATTTTCTTACTATTTTACCGTTTATGTTGTTGTTTGTTAAACTTTCTGATTTATGTAGTTAATAAAATGCATTTATAGCATTATTCTGTTTCAAATTTATTGCGGTTTTCATTAAAAATTTCATCAGCTTGCAAATGAAACATGTTGTTACCTTTTTATCAACTTCATTTGATCTGAAAAAAAAACACCACAGCTAAATGTTTGGTTATTTTGGTAAATTATTTTTTTTTAATGAACAGCCGAAGTCCAGAACCGCAGTTCTTATTCTTCGATTTTCAAGAACTGGAGAGAGTATTTGAAGGTAAAATTTCCCCTGTAGGACATTTTACGATTAACTAACATAAACCGAATCTAATTTTCAGTCTGCGAAACGCTTTGCGCATATTATTTTGTTGTCTTGTGATATTTCATTTTTGGACTATGGTTTTTTTTTTTTAGGAACCCTTCAATTGTAAAAGTATTTTTAATTTGCTCCTGTAGTCAATAAAATTTATATCTAATATAAAAATTCACGGGCGAAATGCAGGAATTGAAGCATGAAGGAGGAGGATTATTCAGTAGTTATGGTCATCAAGTGGTAAATGCGTGAAAAGTCAATTTCTCCAGCTGTAGGTCCTAGAACAAGTTAAGAGGAAAAAGTTAGTCTCCTGAAAAGCATTTTACCTGATGAATTTCAAAGTATCAAATTATTTAATAAAGCTAGGAAGGTTGCAGGACGATTCGTTCAATTTTTTGGGTGTCTGCTGAGCACTGAGTAGTGATCATAACTATAGCAATTTGGATTTATTCAGAAACCATCAGAAAACATATCTCAGGAATGAATTACCTACCTTGAAAATTGAAGGGACAATGTGAAAAGAACGAACTGTTTAAATCTCAATATTACCTATTTCCATAATTATTTTATTTGCAGAAATTCTTTTGACTTGATAAGCAACTTTAGCCCCTTAAATTTTGAAATAAAGAAAAAAATGAACATTAAACAATTTGCTTAGTTTTATCCTTTCTACTAATTCACAAAATTAAAACTTGATTTTAATTTCTCTGCAAAAAATTACGTTTGTCCCTTCAATTTTTGAAGTAGGCACTACACAGTTTAATCATATAATGGCATGTTTTTTTTTATGGTATTCGGCTATACCCAAATTTTAAATCATGACGATCGCTCCTCGTTACACAATACTTGCAAAAGGTGAGAGAAACTCAAAAATAATTTAAAAAATAGTAATGATGAATGCCCTTATTCTATTTTACAATTAGAAATTCGAACTGTTGACAATTAATTATGTTACATAATTCTGAATAATTCGTTCAAGGGGATAAAATTATTAATACCTACCAAGTTATTAATGATGGATTTTGTTTATTCAAAAGTTCAAAATTCGGATTGTTTTTGATAAAACGAGACAGCAAATTTAAAATATTAGTTTCGTACCTAGATGATAGTTATAATTGATTTATGATTACATTAGTCTTTTTTTTGTATGTTTACAGATATTAGTAATATTTGTGGCCACAAGCGATGTTCTATGTGGGAAAAACACGACTGAAGAACGCGTAAAGCGAAACAATAATGAATTTCACACACATCCTGTACAAAGCAAAAAAATAAACGATGTGAAAGCAGTATCGCCATCGCTCAGTAAATTGCAACCACCTAGTCCAACTAGTCAAGTTAGGCAATCTCATACGCGTTCGAAACCCATCCATGTTCCTCCTTATGCGGTGAAAATGGAACCTTTGGTACAGTACTCACAAAGAGATCCGCTGTATCACGATAAGGAAATTCAGTACAATATTACAACGATTAGCGAAAAACATTCGAAAGAAGATAATTTCGCCGATTCGACAAATAATTTTGTCGATTACTCTCCCCACTATGGTACACCAACTTTTGATCACGGATATCCTCCTCATCATTATTACAAAGAACCCGAGCCAATAATTGAAATTATAATCAAAGAATCAAACGAATCGTTACCAGCGCCACCGGTGACCAGTTTACCGACACCAAAACCATCGAAAGAGCCTATTCAGGTTTTTTACGTGAAATATAAGAAAAATCCGACCTCGCAATATGGTAAAGACGAGGTCATCTATGAAGAACCAATTCCAGCGTTGACTCCTGTTTCCACAGATATTGTAGAAAGTCATCCAACGGAGGCAACTTATCCCACAGCGCCATATACGAATCCTCCTCCACCAAGTACTACGTTACGTACGATTATAAGACCAGATTCAGAAATTTACCACGGTACCGGATTAAAAGTAACGTTTGGTAAACAAGACGATGCATTTTCTGGTTACGAGCATAGATCGATAGAAGCTCAGAAACGTGATTCGATAGATACACCCGAAGTGCACGATTTTAAACCATCACTTCCCAGCGACCCAGAACCATCGAAACATCTATTGGAACAGAGACAAAGTCAAAGTGATTATGTAAGATTTGTGAACAGTAAGGCTGAAACGTCTGTAACCCAAGATTTCAAACCATCAATACCCAGCGATCCAGAACCACCTAAACATTTATTAGAACAGAGACAAAGTCAGAATGATTTCGTAAGGTTTGTTAATAATAAAGTTGAAACTCCTCAGGGTCATTCTCAATCCAGACCCAGTCCACCGCAGAATATTGGTCTACCTGTTCAACCTCTACAATTTGAAGATGGATCGTATGAAAGACCACCACCTCCAACTTATAACACGAATACTATTCACCCACAACAAAGAAATGCATTCCCATCTCAAATACCATTCCGTCCTCAGCATACATTAAACTTCCCATCTCCAAACTCTGAATTTTCTCCAGACTTGCGCCAAACTCAATTTCAACATCCTGGAAATAACCATCAAAATACTAAACCTCATCCACCACCAAATGCAGAACTAAATCAATCCCCGTTCCAACACACTCCGCACAATGTTAAACCACCGGTTTCCCAAAATCCAGAGTTTTCGCAAGAAGTTCGTCAAACGCATTTCCAGCATCCAATTAACGTGCCTCAATCTAAAGTTTATCCACGTATTACACAAGCCATTTTGCCGCAATCTTCATTTCCTCAAGGCCCACCTTTCTCTCAATTTTCTAGCCAAGAAACGTCGTTTAATGGAAACAAACACGTATTATTGGGTTCGAACGATGTGACTCGTTTGCAACAGATTCAAAAACAAAACGAACTGAATAAACATAATTCTGGAATACCATTTAGTCCACAAATCCAGCACCACCAACAATTACCATTCAGAGGTGATTTCTCCCAGTTCCAAAATCAAAAAGTTCAGTTTCAACAACCCTTACATCATCCTACTCCTCTACACTTGCAACAACAACCGCAGCACATACAATCTCAACCGCAAAACCCACAACATCAACAGCAGCAGTCACATATCCAATCCCAATCCCAATCACAACTTCAACAGCATTCTCAACTGCAGCATACTCAACCTCAATCACAACCTACACATCTTCAACCACAATCACAACCTACACATCTTCAACCACAGCACACTCAATTACCGCAACCACACAGCATTCATCTGCAACAACAACATAGCCAACTTCAGCAACAACATAATCCCTACCAATTGCAACATATTCAATCCCAACAATCTCACGTTCAATCACAGTCACATCAAAATCAGCCGCAGCAACTCTCTCAATACCAACCAGCATCACAATCTTTGTACACCCAAGAAAAACCATTAATCGAAAGACAAAAACCATACGATAAGCAGAAATCGCAAAGCAATCAAAAACCCGTTTTGCAAAGAAAACCTTTCGACAGTGAAAAATACCAATCTCAGGATTATCTAAATCAGCTGCAAACAGAAAGAACAGAAAGTAAGCCGCAACAACCCGTTCTACAACCTAACTATAAAGAAGTTATATCGGCTAATCGACAAAGGCAACCTCAGAAATCTGCACAAATTACGAAAAACATCAACGAAACTCCACTCTTCCAAGATGGTCAAATTTATCAATCAATATCGCATTCGGAAGAACATCAAGTTCTGAATCAAATAGAACCGTATTCTTCTAACGTGCAAACGAAACCAACTCAAAATCAAAATTATCAACATTTCAGTTCGGCTCAAGAAGTTGTAAATTCCAACAAACCGCCGAAACAAGCTTTTGAGCAATTTACCGCATATACGACCACGAAATCGGCGACGAAGAAAGAAAAAGCAAACATCACGTATTCGGTGGTAACGAAACCCACAGTAAGCAAAAAAGAAAAGAATGATACGAAAAATTTACCAGCTCAATTGGCAGCGTTACCAGACGAAGTTCCTGATGACTTGAGAGAGCAATTGTTATCATCAGGAATACTAAATAACGCTGATATACAAATTTTAGATTACGATAAAGTTGGAGATATTCCGATTGAAAGTTTACCTCCAGAAGCTTTGGAAAATTTATACGGAGCCGGTAGTGCTCCAGTGCCATCATTCGCATTTCCAAATACAACTAAATCGGTTGAGATGAAAGTTGTAAGATATAATTCCAGTGATCCTAATGTTCAGTCATCTTACGTTCAAGATGATTCAACCGAAGTTGATCCAGTCGTGTTAAACGATTCGTCGTATAATCGATATTTACCTTTGAAAGTTAAAGGATCTCAATTTCCA
Source organism: Ferrisia virgata (assembly GCA_900060175.1). Lineage (NCBI taxonomy): Eukaryota > Metazoa > Arthropoda > Insecta > Hemiptera > Pseudococcidae > Ferrisia > Ferrisia virgata. The sequence continues at coordinate 15,685 of FIZR01019184.1, read as the reverse complement.
ATACCGGATAGTCCGCTATTGAAAAATAAGAAAATAACTAGCGTCGTTGTTTTGGCACCGGTCGACTACGACTATGTTCAACAACAAGAAAAAAGAAAAGGTAAAAGTGTTCCTCAAGTGCACGGCGTTCGTTTCATTTCAGGAGAAAGCCTGAAAACGTTGGTCAAAAATCCAACGACGGATAACTTTTTGAATTGGATTGAAAGAGAAAAGGAAACTCCTCCAAATAAACAGTCGGTCATTCTATTAGTAACGAAGTGAGTTGAAATATTGATTAGATTTAAATAGCATTTTTTTCGATAGGTAACAAATAGAAATAGCGCATAACTGTATTTAAAAATAGAAAAAAGAATACGACGATTGCTTGCGCACGTACCAGCAAGCACAAAACATAGATTAACAACTCCCTCCTTTTAATCTTTGCTTATGCAAATATATCAACACTACGTACAGATCTCGAATAATTTTTATTTTTAATTTCTTTTCACATTACAGTTCAACGAATGATGACCCTTTGGAGCGAACAGATAAAGAAATATTCATGTACGATATTCCAACTGGTGAGATTAGTAAATTAGAAGGAGAACTCAGTTCAGCATTTGTGAATGTTGCTGAATCAAACGCAGAAAGTGAAGATTTAGATAACCTTTCAGAAAATTCTGATGGAAGCACACCAGTTTCAAGGATGACTTCTATACCAGTCTATGGAACAATGTCAGAACAATTCAAGGCTAAATCGAGATCAGCTTCATAATATGTGTAGTTGTGTACTTACCTTTTCTCTTTTTTATTTTTTTTTTAATTATTTTTTTATTTGTAAAAATGTACAGAGGTTTACCTTTTTTTCATGTGATAATATTCTGTAAATATTTTTTTATCCTAACGTTTTTGAAATGCCTGTTTGATTTAAATGTGTAGAATATTACTTTTCGTAATTCATTAAATTGTGATTTTGCAATTCAAATGTCATTACGAAAAAAATGATATTTGTGTTAATCATGCATTAATTTATAACTTTACGGCTCGAATAAAAAATAAAAATTCAGGATTTAAAAAAGTTATACCTGAATGAATTAAATAAGTATATTTATTTATAGAAATTTTTTTCAAAAAAATTCTATAAATGCAGGTACTTACCATACTTATTATTTTAGTAAGGTACTGAAAATGTGTATTATTGTGAGATAAGCCAATTCCTACCGTCCTTATTTATACGTACCTATGTGTTGTAGGTAGAAGATCTTTATAGATTTTTTTTTCCTTAAAATAAGAGTAAGACTGTATTTTCTACTTTAAATAAAAAAATTTTCTACGTTTAAAACGACGGTAGCCAATATGATTTCGAATTTCACAAAATAATGTTCCGAGTATTTTGCATCAACCGCCTATTCTTTATACCATTAACGCGTTAGATAGATGCTGGAAAAATTATTAAAATTTTAGAAAATTCAAGTAATAATTAAAAATTACTTAATGCGATCTTTTAAACATTTTCTTAAATGTTACGAAGCTAAATTTTTCAATTGCTTAACTAACGCGATCTATTGAAAATTTAACACAGTATAAGAGTTTATATTACTGAACAAGACGATAGCGAACTCTTAAATTGTTTGTAGAAGTTGATTTTCTACCAAGATGGCCGAGTGATTACGCTGCGTGTATTGCTGAAAGAAGAATAAAATTACATTTAAAAAATCCTGTCGTATGGAAAAAAGTTAAAATTTTTAAAATAACTATCTATTAATCGCATATTTCAATTGGACCAGATGTGTATGTGGTTTTTATACGTATTAAGTGTTTTAATATGTATTATAAAACTGAGTATACCCAAGTTAAGCTACTTACTTGAACGAAAATTGTTTTAAAATTGAGAAAATGTTAGTACATTTACGTATGTGACCACTAATTAAAATTCAAAGACTTTTCTACAACGAGTAAAAATGTATTCAATGAATTGGTGTCAAAAAAAAAAGAAACATGTTCAATTGTTCCCTTAAGATTCTTAAATTTGACCTTCATACTTTTAGTGCCAAGTTTTCAATTCACCATTAGAAATCTTATACAGGTTGATATCAACATCTTGTTGGTAAGTACGTATGTTTTGTAAGTTGAAAGTTGGAGGACTTTTCAAACACACTTATCGCACGAAGCCTTTATTTGCTCTTCACTTCTTCGGAGTTGATTTCATAGAGAACCAACGCCGCGGGAGGAAATGAAGAAAATACAGTGAAGCAAAAAAAAATTCCGCGGTCAAAAAACAAATCCCTTTAGAAATCGTTTTTGTTAACAACTTGTAAAAATGTAACAAAAAAAAAAAAAGAAAGAAAGAAAGAAAGTATGACGATATCTTCGCTGAAATGTTTGAAATTCTCACTGACTTTATAAACAGTATACCTACGTAGACGTTCTGCAACAAGAGAATGATAACTTTTATTTTTTTTCTCCATTTTTAATGTTCGTTGCAACGTGTACACGCCTCATCCTTTTCAAAAGTGTTTTGTATCACATCAGTATTCTAAAAATGGCGTCTGGGAGTAGTAGCAAGAAACATGAGACGATTGTGTTATAAATATTACACTGCATAACTTGTAAGGATGGTAGATAGTAGGTACAAGTAGGTAAATAGGCAGATAGGTATACCATTTTAACATGCAAAAATGAAAATGTCTGCCGTTATGATTATAGGAGATTTATTGAACTATACGCAAACCTTACCATGATCGTAGACTATATTATTTTTTGGAAAAATCAAAATTTTCTTCAGTATCTATTTTTATAATTCTCGAATAATTCGCATACAGATATGAATTTATTTCTATCTATGTACGAGTACGTAATTCTAACCTAAGTTAAAATTAAAGCATATTAAAATATCATGAAGAGCGAATTGATTTTACGAGAAATCTGTAATACGTTTATAATGTGTGGGGCGTTACTAAAATGAAAACAAATGGATAGTCATTAATTTGGGTGTTAAACCATTACAGTGTTTATAAGGATTATATTATCAAAATGGCAGAATTTTGCCAGCTGTGCGACAAAAAACATTAGCGTTAGTTGTTAGCAATATATCTTAAAACAAATATCTGCGATTCTCTAATTGTTTATACAGATTTCTGCTTAAATGTGACATAAAATGGCTATTTGATTCCCCATTAGATTGTGCACGGTACTACGTGCGTTTTGGTTATTTACAAAATGCTAAATTCAATGCGAAAGTCGAATTTCCATTTTTAATGGTAAATTAATTTTTTATAGTTCTGAAGATTCTCTTCAAAATATTTGCAAGGACAATTCGGTTCTATCTATACAATATAGATCGGAATATAGAGGTATCTACTGGCTATTTATCTACCTTTCAGTGAATGTTTATGCGAATAAATGTTATAATTTTCGTTGTAAAAATTTTGGATTAATTATCGTTCACCTTCTGATTTCAAGATCGTCAAAATTATTGCCATAATTATCAAGAAATTTTTGATTTTAAACCAATTTTTCAGTTGGCTGCCCAGCAATACGAAACTTTTAAGCGATCTTAATTTGAATTTACTTTTCTAGGATGAAACAATTTTTTGGATCCATTATTTAGGTTAAAACCCCTTTTATTGCGTTTTTTTGAAAAATAAAATATGCCGATTTTCACGATCTGCAACTCTTCCAACTCTCTGGTAGGTGGTGATAAGTGGTAGCGGATCAAGATGTCAATGGTACAGAAAGACGCAGAAACTCAAATCGCATTTTTTTATTTCTGTAACCGAGATCCTACACCACTTTTAGGAGATAAGTATAATAAAAAACCGTGTTTTTTTGTTTAAAATGGCCCCACTTTGCGGACCCATAGCTCCAGCCCCTTCTAAACTAGGGTCAGAAAATTTTTTATGGAGGGATTTCGACTTAAAGTCAACCACCTACGTAAATCGGAGGTACGGTGTTTTTTATCCATCGTAATGTATTTATACATAATCTTGGTAGACCGTGAAAGGACAAAAAACCATTTTTATAAGTTTTTTATCACCATATTTTAATCATTAGTGGAAGGATGTTAGAATCTCCGAAATTCAAAAATGACGGGAAATTGTCAGGATGAAATAGAACCGACGAAAACCGTCAAGTTTTTCTAAATACATATTGACTCGATAAGAAATTTGAAATCTTAGATCAAGCGATAGGGGAAGCTCAAGCGTCGCGTTGTAGACCCATGATTTTGATCACTTTCATTTTACGTTATTTCGTAACGTTTTTCACGCTATGTCGCAGCCACCCAACCCATTCAATTTATGAAAAATAAAATAAAAAAAATAATATTAAAAATAATGTTCTATTGTTTATTCGCTAGTACGAATGGTTGCCTACATGCATTTTTTTAAGGAACAACTATTCAAAGTAATTTGGAATTCGTACCGCGTAAGAATACCAAACTAAAATAGGTATACAAAAATTCGTGTGAAATATTACAGCGATGTACTGTATTTCTCAAATTGGTAATTCGAATATCACATCATACCGCTATTTTTATGCAAAATAACATCATCAAAAGATCCACTGCATATAACTTACAACATTCGACAAATTTTTTTTTACTGTATTGGCGTTTACGTGGATTGATGCGAGTCTAAAATATGTACCATTATATTTTATATCGCATATTATGGGCTACATTGTGGCAATATTATTCGTGAATAAGATGCTAAACAACGTATTTACGATGAAATGTCGACCAGTAAGTTGAATTTGTTGCTTATTCAAAATCAAATCTTATAGACGGTAGTAGCATATGTAGTTTGTAACAAACATTCATCTAATTTTCATAACTGAAAAACTAACATTCAAAAAAGTCATCTATAGGTAATTTTGACATTAATGGAAGGCATATCTGTGCACGCTCACGTCCATACGAATACCCGAGTACGAGTATAAGGCCTATACGTTTTCGACCTATTACCTGTAGCAACTGATTATTTATATGTACCACGTTCCATGAAATTTTTTCATCAGTCGAGGCTTCGTATTCTTATGAATTTTATACAGTGTATGTATGTAGGTATATACTTACTTGATTACTCAAAATGTTTAAAATTTTTAGCACGTGGATTCTTCGAAAATGTTGGCGACCTGATAGGCTTTAGTATCAAGCTAAAAGATTGAAATGAGTTCGTGTACAAAAAGAAGTTTTTCACTCTACAACTAGCAATGAATTATCGATCTCAAAATGCAATCAGTTTGTTTGTATTGATTGTTTTTTTGACTAGTTTTATTATTGATAGGATTTTTATTTCTTAAAATAGAAGATATAAGTTTGTTTTTATTGTTATATTATTGGTAGCTATTCAAATGAACGATCTGAATAACGCGAATGCGGGTAATAACGCCCTTTTAAAGCTTTTGACATAGGTTTACCCACGATCCAACGTATTAAGTGACAATTTGACATACCCTTGTGATATATGATCATTTTTGTGTAGGTAGCTACGTACATCAATGACATATCAACGCTTACGAATAACTCTCGTTGAAATTTTCATTTCAAATGAATTTATTTCATTCTTTCGGATTACAACCTCTTTTTTCATAAAAAAATTAAACGTTTCCGATTTTTTTCTCCGTTCCCATTTTTTTTAAAAAAATTTTTTAAAAAAAAATTTTTTTTTTTTTTTCCCTTCCCCTTTTTTTTTTTTTTTTTTTTTTTTTAGGCCCATACATTCGGGCTGGTACGCAAAGAGAGGTTTTGGGGCTTAAAACCTTCCATGGTCGAGAAAAAATTGAATGTTCATAGAAAATAGGACTATCAAGTTCAAAAAATTATGCCTCTCAAGTTGATTTTATACGTGACAAGTTACGTTTAGTTCATGAATAGAATTTTCAGTTGTGAATTGAGTTTGAATTATTGATATTTTTTATGAGTGAATTTTGAATCCCTTGATGTGAGTGTATTACATCTTATACTGAACGTGTGAATAATCAAGGTACACTTCGTTTTCATTTAGCTCAGCTCATGGAAAGCTGAGAAAGCACGTCAGAAGTGGGTAAGTGTGCATGATGCGAGATTTCCCTCAACCCCCTTTTTAGATATTTAAGCCGATATGTCCACTTTGTTGGACTAGTATTGATTTCTTTTTCTTTTGCTCTACTTTGGCAGACTAAATATTATTTTTCCCTATGGTATAATTATTTTATTACTTACCGATGTTTCATTTTTCAGTAATGATCACTTTGTTTTTCCTGCTTTAGGCAAATGTAAAATAATTTTTTCTTTTTGATTGACAGGTAATGCATACTCGGTTTCTCAATTGTGTGTTGTCTACCTTGTTCCTATAATCCGTTCTCACCTTTCAACCATCCTGAGCAGCTAACTGACAATGAAGTCCTACCTACTTACTTCGATACTGCTTACCCGTCATTTCTTTCCAAAAAATCCTACCAATCCTGTTTCGAAAAAATACCAAAAAGATTCGAAATAATTTCAAAAAGTTCTGAAATAATACCGAAATGTTTTAAAAAAATACTCAAATGCTCCGGAAAAATTCCGAAATATTTTGAAAAAATTTCCAAGTTCTTTAAAAAAAGAAAAAAAAAACGAAATGTTTCGAAAAATATTGGTAAGTTAATATTGAAAAAGATTAGAGAAAAATGAGAAAAGACGAACAAAAAAAGTCTGATCAAAAAAAATAATGCTAAAAGATAAATGATAAGATCTACAACACAAAAGATAAAGGAAAAATGACAAAAGACAATAGGCTGATAAACGATAAAAGACAGTAAAAATAGGCTGATAAAAAATGAAAAATAAATGATAAAATCAAAAAGACAAAGATTTAAGGGCAAATAATAAAAGACAAAAAGCAGATGAATAATAAAAGATGTAAATCAAAAGGTAAGACTACAGATAAATAATAGAATATAATTTTAAAAAGGCTGATCAAAAATGAAAGTTGAATGATGAAAGAAAAATGATAAAATTTAAGTGACAATAGATAAAGACAGATGACAAATAACATGAGACATACATATGACATACGATGAAAAAATACGATAAAAGACTGAACAAAATTTAAGACGAATGCTAAAAAGAAAATAATAAAATCAAAAATAAAAACAGATGACAAAGGCAAAATGCAGATAAAGGATGAAAGATGAAAAACAAAAAGTAGGACAACAGATAAAAAAGAAAAGATACAAAGAATAAAATCCAGAAGAAAGACAGCAGATAAATGATAAAATCCCAAAGACAAAAAACAGATAATTGAATAAATTCAAAAGACAAAAGGCAGATCAATGATAAAAGATAAATGATAAAATCCAAATGACACTGGATATAAGTCAAATGACAAAAGAACATAGGCAGATAAATGCTAAAATCCAAAAGACAAACGATAAAGGACAAATGAGAGCAGAATAAATGCCGATAAAAGATTAAATCCAGAAGACAAAAGGCAGATAAATAATTAATTCCAAAATACAAAAAAACAGATAAAAGATTGAATCCAAAAAACGAAAGAAGGAAAAATGATAAAACCCACGAGACAAAGGATAAAATACAAATGTCAAAAGAAAGAAGGAAGATAGGTAAGTGATTGATTCCAAATGAAAGAAGGCAGAAAAGGATGAAAAATAAATGATAAACGATCATGAAAAAAAGTTGATCAAAAATGAAAGACGAATGCAAAAATTATGATTAAACCAAACGAACAAAAAATATGTGTCAAGTGATAAAGATAAGATGCAGATAAATGATGAAAGATTAAAAATGTAAATGTACGACTACACATTAATGATAAAAGATATTAAACGATAAATTCTTAAAGATGAATGATAAAATCTCGAAAACAAAAGGCAAGATCATAGATAAATGCTAAATGATAATGAACAAAAGGCTGGTCAAAAATGAAACACGAATTCTAAAAGATGAATGATAAAATCTTTAAAACAAATGATAAAGAGCATGACCAAAGATATGAGGCAAATAAATGAAGATAAAAAATTGAAAGGTACAGACTCGCCTTATTCGGTCAAGCCTTTTTCATTTATATCTCTTTTCATCCAAAAGTGGCTAACTTTAATATTTCGTATAACCAGCCAACTTGTAAGTTTCGTTAAATATATATGTCATTTAAATGAACGCTGTCTATTTTGTGACTTTGATTGCAGTATGTACTAGAATTCTTGGCCCTCATTTATCTCGCCAGACTAAGCTGGTGTTAATCCAACCTTCTCCCCTCAGTCAAAGGCCCCAAAAGACTTCTGACACCGACCTTCATAAACCAATAAGTGTTGTATAGTCTTCACGAAGCATTTCCATTTCGATCATTAACAACCTTCGCTATTCAGCGAGCAGTTGAACGGAGACTCAATGAATTCAAATTTGCTCTAGATGTATATTTTTTCCGATAACATATCAGATGTCAAATGACCGTAAGTATTGTTGCGTGGTATTTGAAACTGTTTAAATGAAACATTAAGTAAAAAATGATGTATACTTTCTTAAAAATTGGTAAAATAAACAATTTAAAAATATAGAAATTTTAGAATGTTGAAAAATGAAGGAAAATTTGAGAAAAACACGAGTGCGCCAGAACATACATTAGTATACTACTTATACTACTGTGGCCTAGCTCTTTGTGTGACGGATTCTCCTGCATTCATTATTTAACTCACCCATTAATCTTACCTAGATTGAAGTTTAATGAATGACCGCATAAATTAGTTGTAATGAAACTAACTCAAACAAATTACCAACGATAAATTCCCCGAAGATGTGCTAAACCTCAATATCTTACCCAAACCATGAGATAATGACACTTATGAAACAGTATTTTAAACGTTGACCTATGCAACAAATCATCATTATTATTCTGAGATAAATCTACGGTTTAAAAATTCTAAATTGGAAATTTGATATCGACCAATGTTGTATTATAGAAAGTAGGTAGGCGTGGGTAGTTTGCTTAAATGCTGGCTTACAATTGTTTTTTATTCTTATTTTTCCAAACGAATAAGTAATTAATTTGATATAGCCTAACGTGTTGGTATATAAGCAAGGAGATAAGCACGTATAGCAAGTACGTATACTCATATATTTATATCTCAATACATTAAAAAAAAAAAAAACAAGAATTTTCAATTCCGATTTTGTTATCGAGTGAAAAACTGTGAAAAATATTTTTAAAAATTGATAAAATTATTATCTTTTTTCATTCTGTGAAAATATTTCGTATTCAACTTCAACTGAATACAATTTTAAACGTTTTTGATTATAATGTACTTTTTATAATTATAAGTTGAACGCTGTAGTTTTATAATAGATTGAACACAAGAGTATAATTTACATAATATCTTTTGAAAAACTTTCTTACAAAGCTTGTTCAACTGAAAACTTACCGTTCGAGTATTTTTTTTTTTTTTTTTTTTTACACCATGCAGACCAAAACATTTATTTGAAATAAGTAGTGCTCCGACAAAGGCAAAGAAATTTCCAAATTTTTGACCCAAAATGAAATGTCATATTTTCAAAATTACGACCCAACTTTCCATAAAATGTTGCATTAAAATTCATTTTTTATTCAACACAACTATGCGTAGGTGTATTTCTCCACAGAACATAAAGTAAAATAAAAATAATGATGTAATTAATGTAAGTTGATATATTACATACTTACGTAGCCTACCAGAGTTGGTATTTCATATCGGATTTAGTTTATTAATTTTTTTATAAATGCATAGCTGCGTTTTAAATAAAATTTTCATCATTTAGAGCCAAAAAATAAGATGGCAGCGTAACCAGAATGAATAAACTTCAATGTAGGCCTACATTTCTAGCCAATCTACAACACTAAAACGGCTCTAATTTTTAGAAATTTTTTAAGCATAATTTTCAAGTTTCGTGTCAGTTTGACAAAAAAAAAAGTTGAAATATTTACCTACCTATTTAAAATTTTCCGTCCGTACCATATCCTTAATTGAAGCTTATTTTCACTACAAAATCAATCAAAATTTGAAGTAACGTCAACTACGCTATGGAGAGGTAGTAAAGCCAAAAAGACACTCGCTTCGTAGAAAATAGGTATTAGATAGGCACTTGTGTATAATAGAGCGGGAGAATGAAGCTTCAATACAATGCAGTCATTCTCTTAACATCTTAGCGAGGCTTTCATGAACCAAAAGTTAAAAAACGCTTAATTTTTTATAACTTTTAGGTTACAAAACCTTTCTCGCTGGTAAAAGAATTCATCGGGGGCAAACGTTATTTACGAAATAAAAAGAAGAAGGAAATTTTCAATTTTGAAACCTTTTTGTAATGAATAAATGACACGTCAGAATATTACTAGCACAACGGAAAAATGTTGAAATGAAAACGTGGCCATCATATAAAAAGTTAAATTCATTTTTGAAAATAAATTAAAGACAAGAAGCGAACGTATTTCATTATTCAACGATGAAAACGTTTATTTTTTAACAATGGAATGCTGCTTGATGCTTTTTAGATTCGTAACTTTTTAAGGTGGGTAGAGGTACCTTACCAATCGCGATTATACTTTCTGCAATAAATAATCGCAGTATTTTTGAAATTTTAATTTTTTCTTCATTCCCGAATTCTAACGCAATTATGAATATATAGGTATCTCTCTACCTACCTGAATAGAAAAAAGTTATTTTTACGTTGAAGCGGAAAAAAATATTTTCGGATGATTTATTTCTGTTTAAACAATATCTACGTAGACAGGTACCTTTACCTATGGTATACACGTATCATGCAGTGGTAATATGCTACGACTTATTACCAAAATAATGAGTTACAAAAAGTAGATTAAAGATACGTATGGCTTGTCAAGATGAAAAAACAAAATCGCGATTGTTTACATGCAACAAACAAGTTAAATTATTCGTTCTTCAGCTTTCTTTTAGAGCACAACAATCAGAAAAATTGTTTAAAATATTTCGTGAGCATGGAACATATTGTAGCAGTATTTTTCTAGACTTGAATCATTGAAAATAACACATATCTCGGTGCCAAAATATTTAACACAATATGAAAACCACTTATTTTATTAATAAATATGCACAAATTTTCTAGCAATAAAGCTAAATTCCGAATCAAACTTGTTAAATATTATGGAACATAAAATAGGTTCAAATATAAGCCATAGGTAGGTATCTACAAATATAAAGTATATTTACTCCAAATTATGTATATAACTAAGTATACCTTCTTTGCTTCCTATAAATTCTTCTTAAGCCGAAATAGCAAAGGAAAGTTTGACCCTAACTTTATAATTACTATAATGATTGATGCGATGGTTCTCTAGCGTAGGTGAACATAATATAATTTCGAACGTGTACTGTAAAGTATAGAATTTTAGTGAAAAATACATCGTCATGTAAATAATACCACAAGTACTTGCTTATAACTGCTTCCTTTCTTCCTTCCTCATATCTTCTCATTAAAGTGGTTAAAAATTGTACTGAATTGATAGTTAATTGTACGACAACTTTATAAAATTATAACATCGGTATTTTAGAAAGCAATTGAACTAAACATATAAATAGGAGGTGGTAGGTACTTTGAGGTTCCCGTTTGTTTTTTTCGTTTTTTTATTTTACTCTCTGCACACGAGGGTGCGTCTGTTTATAATCAAAGTTTCTAAAGCTTACTAGATATGAGAAGCCACTTATAATATCTGTCAAAAAGGGTCTACTTCTTCACCGCGTGCTTCCAAAAAATATTGTTCCTTTGGGTTACACGTGAACCCCTAGAAAATTTCTTACCAATAAAAATTTGACCAATGACGCAGTAATTCGAAATTGAGGCATAGATTGTATTGCCTGATCTCAAATATGTATTCAGGAAGAACATTTACTTTAATTTAGACATCTTCCGTAAAAATTCAATCAAAATTTTGAAATTCCTTGATTCTGGTCATCATGTAAGTAATTATATGTACATACTTGAAAATTTTTCACAAAAAGGCCAGCTATAGAAAGAATATCATCTTTTGAAAAAAGTTGTCAATCCCAAAACACCACATCTACAATTCAAAAACCCATCATTGGGTATAAATAATGTGAATTACAAAGATCTGTCACATCTCGCCCAGCATTGAAAAAAAAACATGAAAATGAGCGCAGTGAAAGCGGAAGTTTGGAAACAAAAAATAGATATGTAATAAAAAAAAACCGTACATTTCTCAAAGTGTTAGCTTCAATTTTGTAGGTCTCACGAGAAAAAAAAAAGGCTTTTAGAGAAATCATTGCATAATGTTACTAAAGTTTCAATATTTTCATAAATTTTCGTGATATTCTGAACATTTTCACCAAATTTAAACAGTTAAAAAAATTTCCAGTTATTTGTATAATATTCATTACCCATAGGAAAACTTGGAGGGGGATTAATCCAACATGGGGAAGGGGTGGAGTTGCGGCAGAGAATTAGTTACTCTCTCCCCTGGTTTAATTTATGGTAAAAAATCGAAAGAAACTGAAAATGAAAAATATCCTTACCTACTTTTGAACTGTTCTAATGAGATAAAAAAAGTAACGTTCAACACCCTTACTAAATTTATGTCATGAATTTCAAATCACTGCTTCAATTTGGTAGAAAGGTACGACGAACTCGAAAAATAACTGACACCATCTAAAAAAACTACTTTTTCAAGGTTATGAGTGCTGATAAAATATTGCTGAAAAGTTTAAATTTTCGAAAGACACATCTATCACTAGGATGGGCCGAATTTTGATTTTTTTGAAAATTTGCAAACGTTGTGGGTCACAATAATTGCAAAATCATCGCAAAAGCGTGTGGTAAAAATTTCAGCCTTCTTAACTTAATTTTTTAAACTTGCAAAACTTACTTAAAGTTCAAAACTTTTTTAAAATTTAAAAAAAATCATAAAATTTTTTAAAAATTATTTTTTAACTAAAAAAAAATGCAATTATCACACAGTGCAAAAGTGGAGAGAACAGATTTTAAATGAACAAAGGAAAAGTACTCGATCTATTTTACTAAGAATTTGCTGAAAAAACTTTTTAAGAAAGTGAAAAATTTTTTGCGAAAATACAAAAAAAAAAAGCATTCTTCAAGCACCCTTGAAAAATCGTTCATTGGGATAAAATCGAAATAATGTGCTTATGTGTCCTTTTCAGAATGGTGTTTCTCAAAAAATTTCCTTTATAGTTTTTCAAAAAATCGTGATAAAATGGCAAATGACATTTTTTAAAAACTCTGGAAAACAGGGGTAATAATGAAAATCTATCGCCAATGATCTTTTTGAGTTCAAATACGTAAAACAAGTTCATTTTTAAATGAAATTTTCAAACAAATTTTTTTTAGATTTTTTAAAAATTTTTGAAGGGCAAGTGAGGTTTGCAAGTTTAAAAAATTGAAACAGGGGACTGAAATTTTTGCTATATGCTTTTGAGGTCATTTAGCAACTATTGTGACCCCCGCCGTTCGCGAATTTTCAAAAAAAGCAAAATTTGGCCCACCCTAGCTATCACCTCTACAAAATCTACACCAAATTTTAACTCTACTCCTTTCCCCCTCACCATACAGATAGAAGAGAAATTCTGCGTAAAGCAAACTTCATACGTAGAAGAAACTGAACTTTGCTATATCATCAAACACCACTGTTTTGAAGCTATTAGGAGGTGCTATCAGGCTACAAAGTCGAAACGCCAAAATGTATTTTTACAGCACACCTACCAAATCTACATATTAAATTTAATTCATTCGCCTCAATTTTGAGAGGGTGGAACTAGAGGGGAAAAAGAGTTATGCGACGAACGGACTTTTTCAATGTAAAAAAAAAGGGCAGACCTCTTTTGTCTTCCCTCTTAATTGACGTGAAACCATACGAGGCTGAGTTTTGAATATTGAAGAACTTTTGATTCTGTATCGAATAGTTTAATGATTTAATAAACTTTAATAATGAATAATTTTAGAGATTTTGGCCTATCATGACTCTTTCTCTCAAATGTGGGCATGACTAAATTTTAACTTAAAGTCATTCTCATACCTGTGTATCTAATCGGTCGCCCGTCCAAGTCCATAGGTTGAATTTGAGCAATTGAAATGTTTGTGTTTTATTTTCTATATGAGAGGAGTTAGTACGTATTTTGTTAAGAAAATGTTTTCTGCGTAATTTGAAATACAAGTGAATACATATGTATTTAGTATGCGAGTATATAGTATTGTTTTACAAAATGCGAATGATTTCATCAACAAACGTGTGTAAATAGTTTTCTGTGTACGAATTTACGTACAAATATGATCATTGCAAGGGTAAGTTTAGGTCTTGGCACTCGCATACTAACAAATAGTGAAATATGTATAAAAGTGAATATAAAGCATACCCATATACACATGTAAGTAATCAGATTTAATTTGTATAAGGTTCACTAATATGAAAATTCACTCGCACTGAATGTTTCAAATCCTTTTGAGAATAACTTTTTGACAAGTGTCACGAAAAACATTAAACTTCATCATGACAACATATGAAACATTCAAAAGTATTTATGTGTGTGTATAGTGTATACTAAGATACTGTATGCAGCGCAGTTAGTAGTTGTTATTGCCTATACAAAATATGTATGTACCGCAGGTAGTTCACGTATATACGTACAATATTAAAATTGTATCTTAATAATATAGTCAAAAAATACACCCCTGGTCGTATTTTATACATAAATACAAACAAGTAAGCAATTCGAAACTTCGTATAGATTCTCGGTACCGGCACACTCCACAGCCATCTTTACATTTACTGCGATTAAATAAACATACTGCTCGTTCTTAGGTATTTTAGGTATTTTTCAAACTTTCAATTAAACGTAATTATATGTACCTAGCGTAAAATTTACGCACGAATGAGAAATTATCCATAGTAATCAAAAATCTAAATTAGTTCTTTTTCCAATAATTACTCGTGTAAAGTGAACGTAATTTATAGTGAACACAATTCGAAAATACTTACATTCTTATTTTACATTCTGATATTCGTGCCAAATAATAATTTACTTTTCGATTCGTGTAATATACGTTTCAGGTGTAATTTTTATCCCTGATTAATACGTATACGTACGTGATCTCACTCTTATGGGTCATTATTGTAATAAAGTAATACCTACATCGGAAAAACAAAAAAAGAAAGAAATACATATTTTGTAAAAATACCCTGCCTGGTTTGTGAATAAATAGGTGGGTGCCTGTTTTATAAGCTATGTACACGAGAGACGACTTCACTGGGCGAATTTTTCTTCACTTTTATTTGTACGTTGCACAAGTACCTACCTTGACACTACGTTTATCATTTTGGCCAATTTTTTTCGTATTATTGTCGAAGAAAAATCGAGTTATTGCGAGGGTTTTACAAGATTCACAACATTATTGAGCGGTACATCAAATATTAATCTATTTTCTCAAAAACTCAAACTGTTTACTCGACTCTATACGACCAAAATTGCTTAAATTTGACTAGTTAGCCTCCAGTCGGAATTCAATTATATTTAAAATTTCGATAGAAGGTGAAGAGGAGCAAAAATCGCAAACATTTTTTATTTTTATTTTTTATTTTTTATTTTTTTTTGTTTTCGTTGGGTTCGAACGTCGAGGTTCATTAGCCCATGAAGAAGTATTAAAATCTAAAAACGAATTATTCTATTAGTCTTTGAAGAAATTTTCGCAATGTAAGTA
>FIZR01019179.1:0-26958 GCA_900060175.1 Ferrisia virgata | reverse complement strand
TGAATTTTTAGCGAACATGAAAACCTTACTTTTTGTGAATTCTGTTCTGAAATTGCCACCCCTAAAAATTTGCCGCCCGGGGAATCTTTGCCCTATCCCCCCCCCTAGCTACGCCACTGAATTTGCTATTAAAATATAAATAATCAGATCATGCAAAGATATGCTACATCATTCTGATCTACATGCATGTTCGATTGGAATATTGGTGGGAGATAGGATGAGGAAGTCGAGTCAATATTTGATAATTTTAATTAAAACTAAATGGCAAACCAAGTACCAACGAAGGTTCACGAACAAATTCTTACAGATGAAAGAATTCAGGAAATGATAGATAAATCACGGTTGAAATATAAAAAACGAAAATACCAGAATACGATTTCTTCTAAAAATCAAACGAAAACTAAAATTTAATTTGAATGATACATAGATCGACGTGCATAATCGGCCTTCAATGCACTACACAGGCAAAGAATTATATTTCAAGTCTTTCAAGTGCAAAACATACACCAAGCGCATCAAGTATAACTAATTGTGAACTACGTCACATACACGACAATGGCATAAGTGCGTCGTATGTGTACAATGATTAAGGAATCGATAAAAGTACATTTTCTTGCACTGGAATAGGTAAAAATAAGATTTATGTATCTATTTACAACATGCGATAACGAATGAAGCCGTAACCAATTTTCAAAGTCTTCTAACGGAAAGAAAAAGCTAAAATGAATAATGAAACGATATCATATATGATAACTCAATCAGTTCACGACTACATGATAAAATGCGTACTCCATGCAACCACGCTTAGTGAAATAAAAATTAAATAAAAAAATTAAAACAAGACAGTACTGATACCAAGGCTGCAGTTTTAACAAAGCATCATACGTAGGTGCTTAGAAATGAACGTTGTAACTTACACTCTTATCGTGTTGGTAGGTATCGCCCTCTAATAAATTAACATTCATTGGTACAACCTGAAGAGAAATTATACGATATTAAAACCAGCATTGAATTCGACGCTTCTAGTGATCTGTACAACGCTGACCAGCTATCACCCTTCCAGTCACGAATACATAAATAAACACGAGTACGTGATTATAAGTATACATCAAAATACCGGTAGAATTATTCTTCAACCAGCCGATTGTCTCTAGAAGTAGCAATTCATCATAAAAATCATTTAAATCCAGCCATCTTCTGGTAAACTAATTACCAAAGTTCAAAGACGACAAATTACAACAATAAAGATAAAACTTGCCACTGTCTAGAAAACGGAAAAGCTAAAGAAACCATCTTCTAAATATGTACTAAAACTATCAAATTAATACAAATTAGGTAGGTTTAGGTACTGGACAACAATCACCTCTAATCGAGCAATATCATCGGGAACTGGTTGGAAATGCGTAACGTTGATTCTGACTGATAACTGAGCAACGTGACGGAATTTTTCGCTTAAACGAAACACCCGATCAGTTTTATATAAAATTCCTACATCGAAGAGAATCAGCAGGTAAAACGGATCTACATTTGTAGGCATGTAGACGACGTAGGCACGCTGCCATGTATTAATACCGTCAACATAGGCAACCACCAAATCACCTCTTTTGGCACTGTAAAAAATAAAACACAAACATATATGTAGTCGAAACTTTGAAAAATGTCGATGTTGATACATGTGTACTAATGCTGCAGATTCGGAGAATTGATCGCGTCAGCTGTACTCACTCGTAACTTTCAGCTTCATCAGCAGCTTCATCCAGCTGATCTAGGATATCAACCGAAGGTTGTAATCGCTTACATAACAACATTCCGGCGTATTCGTCGTCGCACAAAGCATCGTAAATGATAAGTACGCAAGTATCGCCCTCACGAAGAGCATCCAATAAATGTTTTGTTATCGGTACGTTTATACTGAAAATCACAGAGCTAGAAATATAGGTATAGGTTTGGTCTATTACATATTATCGAATTAACCATACAAAGTACACTGATCGCAGTTCAACGCCTAGCATTTGCAGCAGTAGCAATCAAAATGTAATGAATGTTAGATCCATCCAGTCATTCGTAATGAAGTTGAAGCAGATTCAAAAGCTCAAACGTAAATAAATTTGCCAGACGTTAGATTTGTCGAATATTATGTAGAAAATTAGGAAGGGTTGTAAAAACTAAGCAAGAAATTCAACGAAGACAATTTAGATCAATTGTTAGAATTAATAGGATAAAAAATTTTAGCATTATTTTCATGAAATGCATATTATAATTATGTGAATTGAAAAAAAGCATTCAGAGGGAAGCGAGTATTCAATGGGGCCGAAAAGTCAACATCACCAAAAAGCACGTCTAAGATCTATACTACATCTACATCAGTGGTGTGCTTAGAAATTTAGGGACCCCGTGGTAACTCCATTAAAAGAGACCCTTTACTGGTAATAAGGTAAAGTGGAGTAATTATACGTATTTGAGTTTTGAGAAACTAGCGCTGCCTCAAAAATGACTTTGATGCCTGTAGTCAGTACATAGGTACATATAGAATAACTAATTAATACACAAAATTCCCTGTTCGTGAAATTTGAAGAAAACTAAAAATCAGCACATATGAAAATTTTGATCTTATTTTTGGGTTGACGAAAATAAGGAATCGAAGTTCAACTGAGGTATTTGAAATTTTTTTTTTTCTATGGTGTTGAAAGTCCTCAATAAACAATATTATTTGCGATGATCGTTATATTCAAATCTGTTGGAGTGATTTTTTAACTTGCTGTTTTGTAAATAACAAAATTTTAGGATAATTGCGCACGTATGTTAATTAAATGGTGTGAAAAAGATTTTTTCATTACTAATGAGAAACTATAAAATCTATATTGAGAAGGTAGCATTACCATCCAAATAAGTTGAAAAACTGAAAAAAAATATGCCCAAAACTTTTCGTAGTCAATATCTGAGCCAGATTCGCGATTTTCAGGAAAACAAAGAGAAAAATTCAACAACCAAACTACAATTTTGTTTAGCTTTTCAGATTTCAACAGAAAGTCTAAATAAGTTTATTTTGCAACTTCAATTTTGAATTTCACTTCTTTCATTCTTTTTTACTCATGTGCACAATTAACTGCAATTTTTGAAAAAAACGAACAAAATCGGCTATCACTTTTGGAGCTATGTCAAAGAGTGAATCTAAATTTTAAAAAAATTTCATCTCACAAACTAATAACGTGAAGTTTTAGTTACAATTTAGCATGATTAGTTTTTTTTTTATTTGAATTTATAATATGTTTGTAACGATGACAAAAATTGGGGTGCGCACAACTACCTCACTTTACCCTACACACCCTACATTTCTTATTTAATCCATTCGCTTTACAACAAATAGTAAAAATTCGATCCGTGATTGTAATATTTATTTCATGTCTGTTCCTTTCCATCCCGAAAAAACTTTTCCTGCGCTTTATTGTTTATCGATCAAAAATTACGAAAGAATGTTGAAAACAATGTGAAAATTTGCCTATAATATGAAAAAAAATCGTCGAATATCATCGAAATTTCATCAAACATCACGAAAAAATGTTTAAAAACAAGTAAAAATTGAACAAAATTATGAAAAAAGTTTTTAAAAATCATCGAAATTGAAAAAAAAATGATAAAATTGGTTAGAAAGCCCAGAAAATTAACGAAATAATATGTTAGAAATGGTTGAAAATTTCGTACAAAATTGACAATTAAAAAATATGTGAAAATTTGTATAAAATATGAATAAAATCTTTAAAAATCATCAAAATTTGGTTAAAATTTTTACAAAAATGGCTAAAAATCGCTGAAAATTGATCAAAAATCACGAAAAAGAGTTGAAAAAGAAGTGAAAATTGCACAAGAATGTGAAAGAAATGTTCAAAAATTTCAATTTTCAACCAATTTTTAATGATTTATAATATATATATTTTTTTCACATTTTTGGTCAATTTTTCACCTAATTCTCAACTTTTTTTCGTGACTTTTGATCATTTAGCTGCACTTTTCGCCCATTTTTGTCAAATTTTTACTCAAATTTCGATGAATTCTAACGACTATTTTCCTATTTTTGCGCAATTTTCACTTAATTTTCAACATTTTTCTGTTAGTTTAGATCAATTTTCACATATTTTTCATCTTTCGTCGTGAATTTTGATCAATTTTTTGCACCTTTTATCCGCGTTTGTCACAAATTTTCATCTACTTTTTGTTATTTTTCTAACGATTTTTGATCAATTTTCATTCATTTTTCAACACTATTTTAAGATTTTCGACGCGTTTTCTTGTTTTTCTTTTCAATGAGTATGAGCAGGTTGAAATTTCAAATAAAATGTGAATTTTTGACATTATAGTACTTTTATAGTGTGAATAGTGTCTATGGGGGTAGTTTGAGCTGCTGAAAGCTAATTTGTATTTGTTTTCTTCTCTCGCACAGATTCACCTATTTTATCCGCCGATGCTCTTTTATTCAGTCCATCTTTCCAAATCTCGTTTCCAAATATTATATATTTTGGCTAACCGGGGGGGGGGGGCGTCTTTCTCAAAGCCGAACCTCGTACCACGGTACCCAAACGTATAAAGATAGCATGTCATTGATCTACATACCAAATTTCAACTTCTCTTCTCAATTTGGAGCGGAGATAGGAGAGGAACAGCCCTGTAATAGCACGGGGAAGGGAGGAGGGGTGAACAGACCTATTTTTCCGAATGAACGAGCTCATTTTTCCCACTAAATCTTCATTTTTTGTAAATTTTTTCACCTATACTAGAAAAAAAAAACGAATAAATTGAAGCAGCCAAGAATGTTTACTAGGCTGTCATTTGGCAAATTTTTTCCTAGTTATGTAAATAATGTGAATAATATAGATAGATTAGATTTTTGTGCATGTCCGAGCGAAGCGAAGGCGAAATTTAGAAAAAATATGATCTATTAATCATTAAAAAGACCATATTTTGAGGTTTTATGAAGAAAAACAAAGGTTGGTTTTCAGTTTTCACAAGATTTTTGAGTAGAGTGAATTTATATGCCTTTTAGGAAAATAGAGATTTAATGAAAACTGTATTTTAAAATATTGATAAAAAATTGAACCCGAGCGAAATGAGGGTAAAAATGTTGGAAAATATGAAAAGAAAGCTCGAAAATCAGTATTTTAACGCATCTTTCGCAATATTATTTAAAATTTACCACATGACAAATTTACAATTTTTCCAAATTTTTCCATCGCAGCTTCTTCAGTTTGGGTATGTGACTCAGTTCCCGCCCAGCCGCTTTCTCTTCGATCCTGCTCTTGACAACAGAAAATACCATAGTCGATGAACAAATCCCAGCTATCAAATACTGAAATAATTTATCATCTGTTCTCCAACGTACTACATAAAGACCTTTTAAAACTAACAAAAAAACATGACCATTTCTCCTCTTCCCTACCGACGAAAATTTCGGAAGTTGGAATTTCCAACTCATTTGGTTGCACTCTTGTTGAAGTATTACAAATAGAAGATTTGACTTATTCTTCTTAGTACTAAATGATCAAAGACACTGAACTGTGACAAACGAGATAAAATACTACGTACTCGAAAAATGTAGAATTACGTTTAGGCTCGATTACAGTAATGTCATCCACATCGTTGGTCAACGTATTGACATTCTGATTATAATTCTTAGGTTTATTCGACAGGACCGTATATACCAAGCTCGTCTCATCGAACGGTTTCACTAGGCTTTGGGACCGTACGAGGGCGCGTTCGGCGGATGCGTCGCTATCGGTTTTGACCTCTTTATGTATATCCTGGTGTTTTTTTGTTCTCATAAAATTAACGTCGGAATCATTAATCACGCGAATTTCCTATAATTTTAACAATACAGCGTCGGTTACAATAACGCTTATCAACTAGCTATGGCGTAAAATTTAAAAAAAAAAAAAAGGAAAAACACGACAATTACTTTTGAAACTGCGACTGTAATGTTATTATCCTTCGGTTTAGATTTTTTCTTGATGCATTTTTCGATGTGTTTAAGATCCGAAATTATTTCCACACGTTTTAAACCAGCCGATTGGCGATCTCTTTCCTTTACAGTCGCCACTTTCCAATAATTACGTTCCAACTGCGCAACAATTCAGTTACCACATACTTCAGAACGCGTATCAACGAGATAAACTAAATTAAAAAGCAAATACCCACCTCTTCTATCATTGTAATTCTCACTTCGCTTCCTTCTTCAAGTTCAACGTAATCTTCGGTTTTGATTTTAAACGCCTGGAAATCCAGAACTCGACTGTAGTCGATCACATGCCAATTTCAAAAACCAAGGTTCGCCGATTCACTTACCAGTGGCGGTATTTCAGCTAATTCCGAAGGTATTGCTTTGATCTGATCGAAACTGCATTGCATTTGGTTGGCGAAATCCAGAAATGTTACACTTAACGGCGATCTATTTATTATTTTCGCTCGATGCCTAAACACAATAATTCGTCTTACCTCTTGATTTATAATTCTTGTTTTTAATGAACGACGAGGCAATACAACACTCTTACACAAAAGGGAAAAAATATTTCGTGGCTGTGTTAAGTACCCTGATGCATTGAATCTGGGAAAATTATTTCCGATTTTGAATATCTCGAATTTAATTACATCTTAAATCGTAACTGCATCGTTTGTATTGATTTAGGCACGAGAGGACGGCAGTACTAAATTCGCACTTAGTATACTAAGCGTTAAAAACACGGAATTGGTTGAAATAAATTATAAGACTTTAAAATTGTTGTGATTTTCAATTTCAGTCCTGAAAACATTTACAACTTCCTAACGGCGTAAATCTCGTTCACCTTATCTGGAAATCACGTTGCATTACGGGCCTGATTAAAAAGCCAGAATTCGCGAAAAAGCAATAATATGACGATAAAAACTCGCACTTTTTATTCGAAAATTATTGGAATGAAAAATAATTGCCCTATAATTAATAAACGTAAGTCTAATTCCTCCATTTACACTACTTCCTTAATAATCTCACATCTCAGTTTTTCAAGATTAGCAGCCTTCTTTATGTCATTCAAAGTTGGCATTTTCGACATAAGGGGGTGCTTTAGTGGTTGCGGGGTAGCCTAATATTAGACAACAAGGCGCAAAAATCAATTGCATTTTCTTTTAAAAAATAAGGATTATGGTACAATTCTGATAAATTACAATAATTTGTAGAGATAAATAGTGAAATAAAAAACAATTTTCAGATTAGTACCACGTTTCGATAACATTTGATTGCAACTTTTGTAAAATGGCTGAATTTTTTGTTCACATTCGAAAAAAACAATATTTCTTCTTAAAAAGAAAAAATTAACCGATCGAACTGAAATTTCAAACAGAGATGAAGAATGAAATTTTAAAGAGCTTGGTACATTTATTTTTTCGAAATTTTGATTTCTAAACTACTCGCTGCTTATTAGACGAAGAATGTTTTTTATTTTGAAGATCAAAAATAAATGTTGACAATTAAAATTTTAAAAGAAATGCACAGTGCTCTTCAAAATTTCATCCTTTATTTCTATTTCAAATTTAAACCAATTAGTCAATTTTTCGAGAGGAAATATAATTTTTTCCGAATGTAAACAAAAAAATTCACCCCTTTCGCAAAAGTTGCAATCAAATATTATCGAAACGTGGCACGAATCTGAAAATTTATTTCTATTCTTCCATTTATCACTTATAAATTGATATAATTAATCAGAATTGAACCATTAGGTACCTTTATTTTTCAAAGAAAATGCAATTAATTTTTACGTCTTGTTGTCCAATCAGACTACTCATCAACCACTAGAACAGACCATTAAAGCTAACGATGCACTCGAAGGAACATAATATTCCTTTTGAAAAATTATTCAAACTTCTGCTATTTCAAAAATGGTTCGATTCCATTTTTTTTTTAAATATCAATAATTTTACTTCATAAGTGAAATTATAGCATGTTATAAACGAAAAACTTCAAAGAATAATTACGACAAATGATTTCCCTTATCTAATCTTTGAATCTTCAGGTAAATTTTGAAAAAAAATTTCAACGCTACGAAAATTTTCTACCCGCAAGTTGATGAATAAAATACACTCGAGTAGGGTTTCTCAATAGTCAACTTAAACAAACAGTTCTCATCTCTACACGCGTGCGCGTTAATCATGAAAAAAAAGCACATCTACTACTTCCAGGCAATAAAACACACTCCACGAAAGATACTCGAATCACTTCCAGTGAAATTCTCTTAAAACTTTCGAAATAAGTGAAATAACGCTTGAAAAAAATTAAAAATATTAGAAGAGAAAAAGGTGTTACGTAACACTAGAAGCTCACATTAAACGATAGTAAGGTATTATAACTAAAACAGTGGTGAAAATCCGGAGAGAAAAAAATAAGGAAATAACACGTTAGAGTAGACGTGGTACACCACATTACATGTGTCATGTACTCACCAATCATTATCTTCGTAAATTGCCAGACACAGATCGTTAAGGTCGATTTTTTTCGGTTTTCTTAATCGATCGAGGTTTGCGTTAATTTGTCGATTGATATACTTGTAAACGTTTCTGTTCTCTTCTAAAATAACCGCGTAATTCGAGTCTCCTAAGGCAGTCACGACGTTCACCTATATACCAAACAACCATAAAATAAACCGGTCGGTCATTCTTACTATGATCAATTCATTCGAGACGAGTAGGCTGCAAAAAGTCATATTTCCCAGTTGTGTATTTTCCATTCCCTACTGCGGGAGTTTATTTTTTCGTATATTAATTGAATAAACAATATCGTACCTATACCTAAAAGTCTTTATCTCGTACTTTGCTTCGATACTGTTAATGCAACATGTATCTGCTGTGCAAATGACTCGCATCCCTATTATTCGAAATAAAGTATATCACGAAATTAAACTAACTACTGACAGCTTTACACAGTATTATCGGTCACACGTATTTTCACATGGAAACATTTCACCTTTTCTACGGAGTGTTTCACTACCGCTATTACACTGTTCATATAAACTCTGCCAACTTGTACTACCTCCCATTAAACAAAACTTGACATGTACACACTGTGCATAGCTCAACTGATTAATCCATATATGTACCAGTTAACGCAACTTGAAAACCGAATCTTATGCTGTTTTGAAAAAATTTAAACCGAAACATACGAAGATGAAAATGATACCCCAACACATTTCGTTAATTTCCAACGCGATCCGAGATGTTTTTGTTTAAATAAACGTTTTATACATAATAACACATAGCAACGTTATTAATTTAAATTACGAATATACTTCGAGACACACATATTCGATATGAACGTTCAAAAACCAAACATTTTAGAAAAATAAACTGTATTCAAAAAATCAAACTTTGTCGTACAAAAGCAAAAAAATAAAGAGAAAAAGAAAGTTATATGAAAAAATACAACTGGGATTCATTTATAAAGAATAACTAACAACGATAAGGATTATGTAGATTGGTTTTGCATATCTTTGTACTTTTTCTTACGTTCTACTTTTTTATTTCATCACTTACAAGCGTAGTGGTGGTGATGCCTTCCGACGAAGTGCCCGCATTGAGATCGGTAGGATCGCGTACCAAGGTATACGTATCTTTATCCATATCCTACTCGACGGTGAACATTCAAATAATTTAGCATTAGGAACAAATCATAAACGTGGACTCGTAAAACGACCCTATTGAATTACAGTATTAACTTACCCAGGATGCACTAACGATTGTACCGTATTCAAATAATTCTCGACTTTCTTTTTCTAGCATCATTTTAACGGCCTACGAAACACGAATCAAACAAATCCAAATATTACTATTTTCTAATTCGAAAGTAAGAATAAGTAGAATCGAATGTTCATACGGAGGTACAACAAAAGAACTCACCAATGGAGGCGGTTTAGTTCGTAATTCGTTGGGTGGTTCGAATATCAAGTCTTTATGACATTCTTCGCAATTACCGTAATCTATGAAATAAATGGTAACGGTGGAATCACTGATATTGGTAACTCGAGCTCGACACCTGTGAAAAATACGAGCATTTAGAAATTACTTATCAAAACTCGAGATCCTGTTACATTCAATTTCAAAAAAACAAAGCACAATACTATTAAAAACAATAAACTTATTTCGAGATGAGATAAAAAAAATACGGAAGATAATAACCTTGTGGATGGACTTACCATAATCCTTCGAACTGTTTAACGTAAATTCCATCCAACACTGGCGTAATAACTGGTGATAAGTCGGTTAGTACCAGTAGATTTTTGCTCAACGTTTCTAACGCTTCTACGTCACTTTTCCGAACACCGTACACCTCGCTTTTCGACGCAGCGTACACAATACACATATCTACAGTCACTTTGGGTTTAGGTTCAGCGGCAAGTTGCGACTTGGATGGCGATAACGATAGAGATTGCATTTCCTTGAGAAGTGACGAGCATTCACTTGATTTATCTCCAATTAGCACGGACCATGTTGCGTTATCTATCATTTTAACTGGCGTCAATTTAATAGAATCGTTTTCCACGACATTGTTATCGACAACGGTGCCACTTCGTAGTTTTACTCGTATAGCCTGCGATTATGAAACATTAAGAGGTACAAATAAGAATACGTGTAAAAAAAGTTAGCGGCATTCTCAGTTTTCATCTTACCAGCGGCGGTATTCTCGCAAAATCGTTCGGTAGTATTTTTAACCCGTTCGCTTCACATTCTTCCACATTTCCAAAATCGATAAAACTAATTCTTAATGGATAAGTACTAACAATCTTAGCCCGACACCTATGTACAGCGAATACAACAATTGTTCGATAAATTAAAATAGCATTAACAAATCGACAATAAAATTACTTTGTTTTAATCACCAATCTTCACAAAACTCTGCGAAAACCAAAACGCCTTCTTGGATCTCAACAAGCGGCAAAAGCGTATTCATATCTTTCTTAGCTATTTTAGTACTCAATTCAATGAATGGTTCTGTGAATGTCACGAAGAATTCCGTTTCATTTTCGATGTAAGTAACTAAAACCTGCTCAAATTGTATACAAACAATTATGAAATTTTATTACACGTCTATTTTGAGTTCATGGGGAAAACGTCACTTACATCGACTGGTTTTCCACTTTGCAACGCAGGAAGCGGAGTACTATCATCTTCAGATTTCGGTTCAACTACTGTCGTCGGAATAATCGATGGCGTTGGTGCAGTTGTCGATTCAACTACTTTCGTCGGAGTAATTGATGATGTTGGTATGGTTGCCGATTCAACTATTCTCGTCTGGGTAATCGATTGATTCATTTCCATTCTCATTTCGGTCAATTCTTCATCTAAAGTGATTACATTAGCGATGAAGCTTTGTTTATCCTATGCAAGAGAACAAAAAAAAAATTGTCGTTTCATACCATTATACCATTAATCAATTAACGAATCATAATATAAAAGAATTTCAAAAAACGAAACACTTACTTGCGAAACTGATGACGCTTTAATGGATATTAGAGTATTTTCATTTAACCATTTAGACAATTGTGCAAGAGGTACTTTTGGCAATCTGATTTTCACAACCTGACATGAAAAAACCAGTTGATATGGAACGAGTTTACGAATAAAATCATAGAATTATATATATATAATCTTTGCTCTTACAAATGGGCGATAAGAGAGGAACTTATCGGGAATAGCTCGAAGATTTTGTTTTTCAATCACCGATGAAATACCCAGATCAATAAGATACACACTCAAGGGCTGTTCAGCATTAATGGAAGCGCGATGCCTGAAAAATTGAAAAAAAAACACATTATTGTACTTGATACACACGCATTGGGCAAAATAAACCATTTTTTTTTCCAATTATTCAATCATATTCCAGAGTGAGTATTATTAATTTGAAAAATAATGAGAAAAGTTGGCAATATTAAATAAATTTATGAAAATTGAACAAAATTAACTGATATGGGATGAAGTTCTTAACAGTTGACATGTCAGGCGCGCCAAAAATTTAGAAAACTAATGTGGCATATTTTACATGTAGCTCCTAAAATAAAGTTGAAGGATGGCCTCATTTATTATAATTACATAAACAACCCCGCAAATTTTTTTTTCATGCTTACAAAGGAGAAATAGAAAGATATGAAGGGGCTTAAATCGTCAAAGGCGTGACAGTTTAGTGGGACTGCGTGGTGAATAGCCACACCTACACTTAGACTACGGCACCATTTGAATACGCAGTTTTATATATAAAATATAGAAAAAAAATTTTTACAAAATTTTAAAACAAATGCTTACCACTGGTTTTTATACTTGGCCACGCATTTCGTTTTCAGAGTAAATTGTTCAAGCGGTTTGAATCCAAAATTTTGCAAGGAATCAAATGTTCTATTGAACATTTCTTCATTATCAGCGAGTCGCACGAAACACAAGTCGGTAATTCGCTTATCTATCGTTATAATTGTAACCTGGTGATCGCAAACAAATATAAATACGTTTACACATACTTAAAAATTCGATAATATCCGTGAATATTGATCAAGCTCTACGATGCTTACTTGTGTAATTTGATTTAGCACAAAAGATTTTTGATCCCTCGGTTGGAAATTTGGCTTCTGCGAATCACTTTCTTTATTTTCGACCAGTGAACTATAAGCCTGAAAAAAAAATCCAGACAACATTAAACACAACCACAATATCAGAACGTTTTATTTAACGTACCTGAGGAGTGAATTCAACGCTATTATTTTTATCGTCGTTGACTTTATTCGCTATACCGTCGATTCTACTTTGAGCATTATTTCTCCTTTGATAACCACTGAGTGGTTTCGATTCACCATCAAAATCGCCGCCACTACTGAATCCGTTTTTTTTTTCTTTTTCACGACCGTTGCGATAAGGTTTAGTATCGTTTTCGATACTACTAGCATTATCGACCGTATCAGTATGTTGTTTAGAAAAGTTTTCATTGAAATTTCTCTTACGATCGTACCCAGATCGTGTATCATGATTCGAATCCCTCGGATAATTTTTTCCGCTACTACCACCATCACTTCGTTCAAAATCGCTAGATCCATCATTATGATCATGATACCTACGATCACGACCGCGACCAGAGTCTCCGCCGTAATTTTTGCCGCTATTGGGACTTCGATCATGTTCTCCACCTCCATTGCGCTGCCTATAATTTCTGCCGGAGCCACGTTCCTGATCATTCGTATCGTCTCTGTTATCATGTTGTCTGAAATTCCTGCCGTGACCACGTTCGTGTTGTTCATTCGTATCATCTGGCTTATTATATTGCCGCGGCGTTCTTTGTTGATGGAGCTGTTGCAGTTGCGGACTTTCAAAAGATGTATCCTCCAGATTATTATCATCGTAGTTATTATCGCAGACAGTGTTGAATTTCGGAAGTTGAACCGACGCATCTTCTACACTACGATTACCACTGGCGCGATAATCTTCAGCTAAATTCGCGAAATTCTTATATTCTGTTGCCGGAGAACTATAATCGCTGGCATATTTCAATTTCGAATCGCTCGGTAAAGTGGTATTTAATTCGCTATCTGAAGTAGCATTTTTCAAATTCGTCGAACCGATAGTAACCAATTCTCTGCAACGAAATGGTTGTTTTTATAATTTGATATTGCTTCCTAGTACATGACAAATACAACTCCCAACAAAAACGAAATAACATCAAAAAAACAAATCGTTGAATAAAATATCAACTTACGCTACTTGTACACAATTCGGATTAGTATGATTTTTCCATCCATTCAACGAGCACTCAGCGTGACAGAAGCTTTTCTTACATTCTACACAAACATTAAACGTAATCTTCTGACAATGGCAACATTGCGCGGGTTTGATATACGAAGTTTTAAAAGGTTTATTTTCGGCTTCTTTCTGCAACTGTTCAAAACAGAACATAAGAAATATTAGTACATAAAATTAATATCCATAATCTTACACAAGTATTGAAAACTCACTTTGACGTCAACAGTTTTCGTCTCCATTTCTTCCGCAACGTTTCTATAAATGATCGAACAAAATTAAACTAATATGTCGCATTCAAACTTCGAAGATATAGCATAACTACAATTAAAACCGTTCTAAATTCGACACGAGATGGGATTTTTTCAGAACATTACATCAATCCCAACATATACACCATATGTTTATAGTTCATTTGATATATTATCTGGTATCAACATGAATTATAATTTACAAGTACACGAAGACAGCAAAGTTTTCAAGCTGAATACAATCAAAAAAGTGTTACCTTAATTTTCTGTCAACTCTCCCAATCTTAAATGGAGTAGATAGCAGCTGTTGACGGGATTTTAGAAATTTTTCAAATAAAATAGAGGGAAGGGATTAAGAAAAATGATAATTTTCAATATTGACAACTTCACTTAATATTTAGAATAAACTGTTCACGAATGAATGTGCTCATAAATTAATAAAGGTTTCCTGTGATCGCCTTTTCCTAAACTACTCTTATCTTATCTCTTCGAAGGTATATTTTCATAACAATTGAAATGCGTACAAAATGAAAGATAAGCTATGAATGATCTACAAGTTAACGATCTGGTCAAGAAAACATTGGCTCCAACTATCATAGTCAAAAAACTATAAATACGACAAGTTGAATTTTAGTCAACTCATACTCTTTTAATTAGAACAACTAAATCTGTAATTAATAGAACAATATTCTTCAGATAATTTTGCTCACATACTTGTTAATTATATCCAACATGAAAATACCCAGTACATACGTAATAAATGTATCTGTATTTTTAGATGTTCTCTGTCTTATTAGTTATCAAGATTTTTAGTGATAACATTTCAAAATCTAATGTTATCTTTAGATGCAAACGAAAAATTGGACATTTCGAAAATGAAAAAAAAAACATAAAAGAAATTTACCTATTTAGAACACCAGAAGAAGACGATGTAGAAACTGATGCTGCAGATGAAGGACGCGTACACGATTGAGTATTATCATGAGATCGACGATAATCAATATGTTGTTCGGTAACAGTTCTTGTAGATGGACTGTTGTACTCGAAATTGGGTTCTTTTGTCGTTGAAGAAGTTCCGAAATTTTGTTTTTGTTGAGAGTTGGTATCGTAGTACCTAAAATTCGTAATCAAACATGTGAAATTAATATATACCGCCACAATAAATGACTAATCGATTTGTAAAATTAAACTTACTTTCTCGAATTACTGTTTTGATTACCACGTTTTGGACTTCTCTCTCTCCTTTTGGGGTTTCCGTCTCCTCTGGAATAGCTTACTTTGAAATCAAACTTATCATTATCGTTGAAAGCTCTGATAGCTGCGACCGCCGCACTAAAGTACATATACACATAACAATTAATACGGAGAGTAGTTGATGATAATAAACTATACGAACAGGTATAATAAATTCGAATATGATGAATCGCTGACGAATCGCACAATTTGACAATCAAGAACAAAAAATGATTCACACCGTGTTCCGTGGAGTACGTAATGCCAAGTCTAATTCTAGCACTTGCATACACTGTACGCACGCACTCGTGTTGAATGAATTCTATGTAGTTAAAAAAATCATCTCGAACCAAGTTGGTTCGTAAAAAACAGCAAATTGAAACTGAATAGGGGGAACAGTAAAACACATTTCGAAAACAATAAAGAAACAGTCGTTCACTGGAATGAAAAGAAATGAAATACAGATGGCACAAGTTTTTATTACGCACTGTTTCTTTTCAACTCAACGCGTTTTAAGAAAAAGGAACAAAACCCGGAGAAAATATCAAGAATTATCTTGAAATTCAATTCCTTGTTCGACAGTAGGTACTTATATTTTATATACTTTCAATAGTACTCAAAAATTTCATAACAGAGGAAGTATATTTCATTAGTGTTGCGATACGCAAGTATTGAAGAAGTTTATCTTTCGTTCATTTTGCACCGATTTTTAAAACTTGTAAGACTGTATTTAACATCTTATGGCATAACTTACATCATTTTGTAATTTCAAAAATGCAAGTGTAGTGATTCATATCCATAATAAATCATAACTTCATCGTCAACATTCGCGAAATATTACGAATTCAAGCGTGACGTAAGTAAGTTCAAACTGAAACTTTCAGCTTGATGCGCATATAAAATAAGACATTCAACACTGTATCTACCATCTTCCTCTAAGCTAATTAGTAACTACAGGTTGTAAAACTTACGGCTATATTATTCAAGTATGCAATTCTATACGTACGTTTGCGATTTGTAAGTAACAAATCCAAAGGGTGATTTGTCACCCAGTCTAGGGTAAACGATACGTACATCTGTCACTGTTCCGTAATGCGAAAATATATTACTTAACGAATCCTAAGAAAAAACCATCATAAATAAAATGATCACACTGTGTTTTGATGCACCGAAATGAAAACACGTTACACATACTTCAGTATATCTGCTATCTAACGGTCTGACCCAAAGAACATGAGATATATTTCCTTCTTTACTGTAAAGTAAATGGGAGAATATTAAGATAAAAAATAATTCAAGTCAAAAAAATTCAAATAATTATGGTTCTTCTAACAATCATACCGATTACTGGCCAGTTGCATGTGAGTAGGCAAATTAGCTCCAGCTCCAGTGTTATACGAATTACTGTTCTGGTCATGGTAATGCTCTGACAGAGGATCCCAACCGTCTAATTCCGTATTAGCCATCTATTATTTAAAAATGATGCATGGTCGTAATAGATGAAATATTCCTCCTTGTTTCATTAAAATAGATGCGTATAATATGAATTATCGAAAAAACTCACCGTACAGATTGTTTAATGATCAACGACGAAATTAAAACGTGAACAGCATATTAACAAAAATAAAAATATTTAAAATGAGTAAATAAATAGTCAACTTGAACCACTATTCGCAAAATTGAAACAAAATTGTCAATGCAATCCCAATGCTAACCAGGATTTGAGGACTGAAACAATTCAACGAAAATGTGTAACACACACGAGACCGAAGGATTCAACTTTAACGACTAAGACAGTGACAGTATTACTATAGTATATAAGAAGTACCGACACCGAACAGTTAGGAACTACTGTAAAAATGAGAGAGAAGGAAAAAAATAGAATCTAAACATACGTTCAATAGCGTTCAAGCTATACGTTTAGGTTACACATGGGTTTGAAGTTTCAGTAGTTTCTGCTGATTTCCAACCCCATGTGTGTATGTAAAGTAATGTGAAGTAAACTATAGAAGTAGAACTAGAAAAACTGAAAATTTTACTGTACAAGAAATACAGAAGACAAATCAGACAAGTGTTTTTTGTTTTGTTTTTTATTAGTATAAAATGCAAAACGTGCAAAACATGAGATTGGCGGTATTTCAAAATACAACTCTAGAATTTTTCCTAAATTTAACCAATCATAGAGTATTTATAATCGCAAAATTAAAAAAGGTACTGATTCTTATACTATGGAATGTTTGATTTAAGGTTGAGTTTAGGTTGAAGCTTTCGCTTAGTGACTATGCGTCATGCGTTATAAATTTATAATTATAAATATTTTATATTTATTTATTATTTTCAAATTTTTAAATATTAATGTTTCTCATGCTCCCAATTAGTATGAATAGATGGAAGATGAATAATATATTGGGAATTGAAATATCTTCGCTACTGGGACTTGTCTCTATTATTATATTACTTTAAAAGTAATCGCTTCATTTCATGTTTATGTAAGGTGTAAGGAATGAGGATTCGTTTTTAATGAATTAAATTTTATGAATAATAGATATATTAATCTAAAGGTGTTCTTATACTGATGGTAAAATGTAACACTGAAAATCAAGCTGTAATTTTTACAGAAAAATGAAATTTTGTATTAACGTTTGTGTTAATATTTTCATTATCACAGTTTGATTTCTAGAAAGTATTGTATGCTATGTGAAATAACTGAACAATACAAAAAAAGAATATTTAAATATTTTCCTTCATTATAAACAACTCCATTTACCACACGTTTTATTTTACTGTAATTTTTTTTTTGTAACATTTTACTTTTATTATAAAAGCACCTTTCTTTTCGCTATGATAAATATTATTTATTTAGTTTTTCTTACCAGAGCCCGTTCATAATTAAAAAAATAAAAAATACCGACGCTAACATTTGTCAAAATTGAAAAATTACCTTTATTTAAGGTTTTTGATTATTATAGTCGTTTTATTATTATTACTCAGATTCAATCAACATAATAAATTTTACAGTGTATTTTTCAGTTTTAGTCTTTTTTATTTGAACATGAGGCAAATGGTCAAATTAACGTTCTGCGAAACAGATAATTTCAAACTACGGGTCTTTAACTCATGTAGTGTTTATTGTAACGATAATTAATTAAAATAAGAAGACTAAATTCAAATAGGTAAGCCATAACTTAAGAATTGATGAAACTCATTTCACGATTTGTAATAAGTACATAGCTAGCAACATTTCGGTTTTAAAACTGCAACTTCCATTTTAACCAGTAGAATTGAAGCGCATTATATTATGAAAAGTACTTGCTAAATTCAAAATTGTCAAAAATTGAGAATATCAATTTTTTAAACTTTATTTGAAGATAAGAGTAAGGAAGTAAATACTAATATACCCCCACAAAATATAACGTTTCAGTTAAGAATAAAAAGAAATCGATTCATTTTTTTACATTTCTAATTTATTTGATAGGAACTCAAAATTTCTTACTTATATTGCAACCTTCCTGTTGAGTAACATTATGATTTATTGTCATGCAAACTAATATGCACGTTTCCTTCTAGATTTACTTATAATGTTTAAATTACATGCTGATGTATTTACCCTATTTATGATGAACATTGTTTACCTGTACGTAAATTCTTTTTAACTGTTTATTAATTATTTTCTTTAAAAAATGAGGGGTGACAGAGGGTTATAAGTTCGTGGTTCATAAGTGAATACATGTGTGCCAGTTTATCACCAAAGTACATGTATAACTGCGACTTTTTAGTTGAATAAAAATGAAAGTTGTATACACTCATAAACATTTGGATGAATATAATTATGGAAAAGCCCAAATTTTACGTAAATTTTCTTCATGTTAAAATATGTTTAAAATGTGTTCGGATAAATGCAATATAACTAGAACTTTAAATTATTCTTAGGTACCAAACTAAATGTTTTAATCATACTTCGTTAATTAAATAATAGCACTTCAATTTCGTTAGAATTATTTATACTTATGCATTTATTATTTTGCTTGTACCAAGACCGACGTACGTACTTTTACAACGAATGTTGATCTGAATTGTGAATATTAAAGGAACGTATCGCAGGAAACAGTTTAAAACTTAGAATGTAGAACTACTTGTTTTTAAAGGAAAATTTCTGACAACTTACCGGACTACTACGTCATTTGTTGTTATAATATCTACATTTGTTTATAAAAAAAAACCACCAAATTAATATTCCAGTGCAATTGATGGTCGCGAACAGTTCATATTTTCATTCATACGAGTAATTTTTCATAATTTAATTAAACGAATTTATTTATTTATTTATTTAACTGTTCAGTGGTAGTGATAATTTCTTTTATGTTAATTTACCCAAGATTCGCATTAAAAATGAATTATTTTGCGCGAAGTTTTTTATATTTGTGCAGTACTTATTTAGTTATACTACAACAAGGTTAGATACAACTCCTACTACCTACCTTACTAGAATCTACCTATATAATTATACTTCTTTGTTGAGGTTGCAGGTGTGCGTTTTATAATAAGTTCGATAATTATATTTGTTTATTTTCAATGTACCTTCGTAGAAAACAGTTCGAATGATTAGACAGTGTAGTGGTTGAATTCCTGAATAGAAATACTTTAAATGCTTAATACATCCATAATTTTTTTTCACAATTGGATTCAATAGATTAATAAAATAATAATTCGAAATTTATATTTAAAAATTAAAGTTCTGTGAAATACTTACGGCAACAAAAAATACACAAACACATATGTTATTCAGAAATGAAGTAAAAAGTTTTTGGCAGTACCTAATTTTACTACTACCTATGTCACGAATAATGACCTGTTCAGTCTTCAATAAACAAAAAAGCCTAAACATGGGGAAAATTTTCAAATTCGGTGTTTTGGTAATGTATTTATGCTGATAAAGAAATTGTCTCATACTAATATAAGTAATGATAGTTGAAGGATTTTTTAAAATTTTGATATACCTAATATGTATCTGGCACATCTTTTGCTAAAAACTGAAGAAACAAACGTAAATACTACCGATGATACTATAGGTGTACTTCATTTCATTTTCAGATTCTATGAATTTATTTATTTTTGATTTCTTGTTTCAAAATTTTTTAATGAATATTGTATAAATACTTCTTTGCTGAAATTTAAATATATATTTTTTTCAATTACAAATGTATACTTACTCTGTTTTTGTTTTTACTGTTTTTATTCTTTTCTTTTCTAAATTCAAAATTCTTTATATACTAATTCATTATGTAGAAAAGGTGATAAACAGAAAATAAGATAAACATTTGCAATCTCTAAAGTGCATCAAGATAACTTATATAATATAATATTGTGGAATGAAAATTGATTACAATTTTTTGAAAACCAATCACTATACGAACAAAATTTTTCTACGGACTTCAAAAATATTATCAATGCATTTATAAAGTAAAAGCTACCACTTGAATAGAACTATTGAATAGTACATAAACAGTTGAATACCTGTTCAATTATACTTGCTAGATAGAATAAAAGCTTGGATGGTTTAAAAAAAAACTTCGATGATTCCTTCATACAACTGTCCACTTGTATACTTTTAATTACTTACCTAGATTATCTACATTGAATAATCAGGATGTAGGAATGAAATAAAAAATTTATTAATCGGTTTACTAATTTTAAAATTACTCCAAAAGTGATCCAATTGTTCCAATTTTTAGGCAAATGAACATATATTAATTAAATGGTTTGTGCACATTACAAGGGAAGGGGATTGTGATCTATGTAGTATGTAGATACAATTGAATAAATCCTTGATGTTTACGATAGTATTTTCTTATATTCGAGGAAAACCCCATCGTTACTTCCATCAAAAAGTCATCAACACTCGTAAAAAACCGGTTTCTTTCTCTTGTGGACCTTAACCTTATGATTATAAATTTTTTAAATCGCTAAATATTCAGTTATATATATCAATAGATATCGTGTTAAACAGTGTATTTATCGGTTGAAGATTTCTATTTTTTGTTAATTGCTGTGCTAATCTGTGTCTACAGTAAAAATACCCTAGATTTTGAAATTTTTGGGAATCCTGCAGCCTCGAGGTTTATGAATAAATAATTACAATTACCATCTGTTGACGTTAGTTCAAGTAAAGAAAAAAATTAGGTAGGTAGATATCATTACGAAAATTATTTGTTTTAATTTGAAAACAAACATGGTGTTATTATTGAATAGAATAATTAATGGATGAAAAATTGCATGTATTGTATGTTATTTTACATTTTCGATTTGCTTTTGTTTAATCATGTAAATCGAATGTTCTTGATTTCAATTAAAAAATAATAAACTTTTGAAATATTTTTTCAAACAAGGTTTTTCCTACTGATCCGGGTATTTCCTTTCTTTTTAATACATATCTGTTCTTTACTGAAATATAAACCTGATGTTTTGTTAAGCAATTGACTACTTTTATCTACTCGTAATAATTCCATACTTCTAACTTTACCCAATTCCCTGTATCGTGAAAAAAGTAAATTGAAGTGGTTGTCTGCTTTAAACTACTTTAATGAATTCTTCTAATTATATTATTTATTGTATTTGAATATTCGGGTCCTATAATTTTAATGTTTCTATCTTTTTAGTACCAACTAAGGTAGTTAATTTAAATAGAATTGCGTGAACAAGATTTATTCCAAGTGTGAAATCGTCCGATAACGAAGTACACTAACATATACCTACATAATTCCGTTCAATCGAATTATTGGCTCACATCCAATATGTAAATAGTTAAATACCTTACAAAATTTCTATACCTATCTATTCAAGCTTGAGAAGTATGAGTCCACTTCATATTCATACCATCTTATGCATATTGCTCGTTTACTCACGAAGCTGATAAGTGAGAACGCATAATTCGACGAAAAAGATGCTTCATTCGTTACTACGAATTTCGAGTGTTTTTGTTTAGGTCTGCCAAAATTCTGCAACAATCTTCCGGTGTTCGTTATGGAATTCAACTCTTTATCTCCAAAATATATGTATTTATTTGAATAGATGCTTATAGATAATCTGGATTAGGTTAGGAGATTTCTTTCTGTGATAAATCTAGAGTAAAATTCGTAGCTTTAATAAATTGAAAAGATCTAATGAAGAATATTAGAATATCTCATATATTTTTGTAACTTTATGCATTTTTACATCATATTAATTAAAGCATACATACTGTATATCTATTGCAAAAAATCCAATTTCATTAAAATTGCTTGATAGTTCAATGTTCATCAATGAAAGATACAGGTAATGAATGATTCATACTAAGAGTCAACGACAGTCAACATTGTCAATGAATCATTTATAATTTTAAAATTCCCCATTCTTGATATTTTTATGAATTTCTTGAAATATACTTGCATGAAGAATTGGTCATAACACATTAAATACGTATATTATAGGTAGTATACTGCCCATAATGTGTATCTACCCAAGAAATTGAAAAACAACAAACATGTTACTGTGATATTAATAAGCAATAATATGAAATAAATTTACGATGGCGTAAGATTTATGTCATTCATTAATCCTGTTCCATGTTACAGATGATTTTATTTTTAGAAAATGCATTAAAACATTATACCTAGCGACCTAATTTTCATGTAATTATTATTTTGAGATGTTGATGTTATACTTGCCTAATCTACCGATCATGATTTTTTTTCAAAAGCCCGGTTAATAAAAAAGGGAATAATTGATTCGGAGGTGTCATAGTTGCAAATAATTGTAACTTACAACTAATATAGATAATCACATGAACTTCCTTTTTCTGTTATCGTGATCCAAACCGGTATCAGCTCAATTACGATCTATGTGTGAGCTGTCATATTTTGGCGAGGAGTTGATATTGTTATCAATAAAAGTATATAAAACCACAGATAAGAATAAAATAATTTTTTGTTCATTTGGGAAATGAGGAAATGATATTTCGCCACAAATTTTAATGAAACGGATAAGAGGAATTATTTATCTTTAATTTCACCGTATCCTATTTTTTATATAAACAATGCGCATCAGTATTTTCGTTTCCATTATACTGTATCACCTTCACCCTAGTTCATTCAATTTTTTTACGATTCCTGAAAGTACTGATGTATCTACCTATTTGTTTTACTAAAATGAAAAAGCGTTTCAAGTTGAAAATTAATTTTATAAAATTTTAATTTCTGTTCACAGTCGCGGCCATCGAAAATTCTTGTTATACGTCAAACGGAAGTCCAGGAATTTGTAAAACGCAACAACAATGTCTCGCTTCACAATCATCCTTGGGCGCCGGTTCGTTAAAGAATGAATTATTTTCGGAAACTTGTAGAATTGAAAAAGACGGTACACCTGTGGTATGTTGTATTCTAAACGTCGATTCGAATCAAAAAGAGTCAACGCCATCTGCTCAGGAAGACAATGACACATACACCTACGTCGAACAAGAATCGTCTCGTCCGTCACAAAATTCTTCCAAACCGTCAGACTCGAGTGACATCGAAAGTAGATTTTTCAACGGTCCTAGAAAAAGGCAATATTACACTTACGATGTGGCCCCGTATAAACCAGCTTCTAGCAGCAATAATCTGATCCCACAATATGAGCCAATTTCTTTCAACGACGTGTATTCTTATCAAAATACCAAGAAAACCAATGACTACAGCAATGTTCAAAACTATAACAGCTTTGCTTTTGAATCGCCTGCTAATCAACAGTATCCTTCGTACAGACCTTCCAGTAATAATAATTTCAACAATTATAACTCGTATAATAATCCATCACGTAATCCTACCAGTAGACCAACGTCATCAAACAATAACCCTTCTTCTTGGCAATCGCAGTCTTATTCTCAACAACCGACACGTCGACCATCTGTCCAACAGTCATCCGATGTAATATTCAAACAAACTGGCAGCGGAAGTAGCAGATTATCAACAGCACCAAATCGTTATGATTCGAATGGAGATTATTGGTCCATAACTCAAACTACAAGAAGACAAGATATTCAACCTGTTTGGGGAGAAATTCACGAATCTACCACCACTACCCGAGTTATTCGTACACCTAGACCAACTGAATCGTATCAAAATAATTATAACCAAAACCAGAATCAGAATCAGTATAATCAAAATCAGAATCAAAATAGGCCTAATCAAAATCAAAATCAATATAACCAGAATACAAACCAGCCTTCACAACAGAAGCGTATTAGCGAACAAAGTAAGTTGAATCCTCCTAGTTATCTACTTTATAAGTCCAACGTTTCAATGAAGCGGCGCCTTACTGTCGTTTCCTCGATTCGATCATAGTTACCTACTAATTTATAATAAGTCCAAAGTGCCAATTTGTAAATGTATAAATTTTGCCTACGCGCATATATCCATACAGCATCTACCTATATTTTCATACATGAGGTAAATTTGCTTATAGTCACCAACTACTGAACAAGTTTTATATTGAAATATTTTTTGCGTAAGCAAAACTATAAATCGAAATGTTAAAATTTACTATCTAAATTGAATAGCGTAAATTAATTTTATAAATGATCGTTAACTTGAATTTTGAGAATTTATACGCACATGTACCTAGACCATGCTCAACGTGGTTAAGTATATCTGTTCATTTATACGTTGTTCTTTCATCTTACCCCTCTACAAAATTTATCTTTGTGTACAAAATTGTTTACAACAATAATCATTTAGGTAATTTAATCCATTCATATACCCATGTCGACTCATTCTCAATAACCATAAATTAAATTTGAATACAAATTACTTACTCGTATAATCTACTATCGTAATTTATTTTTCATCTAAATATAGATATACCTATACTAGTAACTTGAGTAGAAAATTCTCGACTTGCGCAATATTTGTTCCTTTTCATTCAGATACACCTGCTCTTACTTCCTCGTCTTTCCCCACTCTCAAAATATAGGAGATGGAAAAGCTACAAGTTTAGAATTTTTCCAAGGCGAGGCCACAATAATTATATCGTTTATCGTGTAATTTAAGAAGTAGGATTCATTTTTTATGCCACCATCAAGTGTTGAATAACATGGTAGTGAAATCATTTGAGCTGTTGCCAAATAGATCAACTTTTTTTTCAGTCCAAAATCTCGTTATTCGATCTACCATTGCTTACCATTTTGAATGCTA
Organism: Ferrisia virgata; assembly: GCA_900060175.1. NCBI lineage: Eukaryota > Metazoa > Arthropoda > Insecta > Hemiptera > Pseudococcidae > Ferrisia > Ferrisia virgata. The sequence continues at coordinate 1,484 of FIZR01019179.1, read as the reverse complement.
TTGCTAGTTCAGCTGCTGTATTATGTATCTAATTTATCGAATTGAAGTAAAAATGGCATGTTACGATCAAAAAATACCACTTCGATTTATTTAATATTTAAAATTCCCTTTATAATAGCAAATTTCAACACTTGATTGAGCAGTTAACAGTTTTTTTTTAATTCATTATATAATCAGGAAGTTGATACTCATTACTTGAACACCTACTTTTTATCTATTCGTTCAATTTCCGTGTGATTTTTTTTGCATTTTCTCACAGTTCGACCACAGTACAATATAATGTAAATGGGCAGAAATAAACTTGACCTTTCTATTGCCTACTTGAAGTTGAAATTTTAAAGTAAGGGAGAAACTAAAAAACACGTAATGGAGTGTGGACATTTTTTTCAGGAAATCTGCTAACGGGGAGAGGGGTGTCACAATAGTTTCAAAATGACCTTGAAATAGTGTGGTAAAAATCTCAGATTTTTAACTCATTTTTTTTTTACTTGCAAAACTGTCTTAAAGTTTCTCAATTTTCGAAAATTTGAAAAAAATTTTGAAGAAAAATTTTGAAAACTTTTCCCAAAAATGGAATTATTACATATGTATATTTACACCCAAAACTATCTCATTGACAAATTTTCCACAATACCGTTTTTGTCAGGCAAAAATTGTTGTTTCTTATAAAAACCCCTGAAATGAGGGGTAATGCTGAAAACTTACCGGTTATGTTTTTTTTTTTTTGGTATTAATGCTCATGTGCATTATAACATACATAAGTTGCATATTTATAAATTTTTTTTTCAATTCGTTTTGATTTTTGAAAATTTTTGAATTTCGTGTCACTATTGCAGATTGAATAATTTGAATTAAAGGATTGGAATTTTTACCGCATTAGTTTTGAGGTGATTTCATATTCATAATTGTGACTACGCTATCTGCAGATTTCTAAAAGGTGCCAAAATTCTCACTGAATTCCAACTTCTTAGATTAATTATACATAAGAGACGGTAGACATGTTCCATTGATTTTTCAAGGTCAAAAAGGTCAAAAAACTTGCTTTCGTTTCTTTTGGTTTTCTTATAAGATGTTGATTTTTTGAACATTATCCAACTTTTAATCTTTCATCATTAATTTTGACTATTTTGTTTAAGAACTGATTATTCAAAGCTATGTCCTTTTGTAGGGAATTTATTTTTCACTCTGTTTAAACTAGATTATTTTTTAGCTCTTATCGTCGTCAGCACTGCTTCAAAAACCGCGCCAAACTCGCTTTTTCAATGAAAACTAGGCTATTACAGTCTGTCAACCAACGGCAGATGAGGGGAGATATCAAGATTATCAGCAAATCTGTTTTGGGGATCCATGTCAGATATTTATTTTTTATTTATTTTTCTTTCCCAAACATTAAAATTATTTACTCCACTCGATATCGACTCAAATCGCGCCAATTCGGTCAATCGGCTCAGTTTGGCGGCGGATTAGATTTATATGAGTGGGGA
>FIZR01019173.1:0-14866 GCA_900060175.1 Ferrisia virgata | reverse complement strand
TCAACCCAACACCTTCTCTTCTTTTGCCCTTCTCTAAAACATGAAAGACAAACCCTAAACATCTCTGAAATCCTCCCAACAATCCCAGATTCATTAATTGAAATGAAAAAAATCCTCCTACTAATCAGCAGACTCAAGCTGAGCCACCAAATTTAAGTTCCCACCTTTCCAATCTACTCAACACTGGGCGTAAAAATCTTGAAATTACACAAAAAAAAGTGAATTAATTGGGAATCCGCAATTTTTCCAAATTTCTTTTTAACAATTTTTTTTTCATTTTTTCATAATTTAAAAATGTATTTTTCCCTAATGCATGCATTCAGCTAGAAAATTTTTTAACTCCTCCCCAACCCTCCCACCTCTTGAATCTATCTAGTCACATTTTGTTTACTTAAAATTTTATAATCTCACAAAATATACTACGTATTTTTCAGGAAATCGAAAAGCCTTTATTGTATGCGACGTTCTGGTAGATTCCATCGAAGAAATCAACAAGCGCAAAGAAACCCCAACCGAAGGTTACGACACTGTTCGTAGTACGAATGGATGGGTGTACGTAAAATTTGAAGATTTTACTTTTTATCCAAAATTTGCTTTGTACTATGAAGCACCAAGCAGATCACTTTCTAAATTTTATTATTATCACTAGTAACTTCGAAAACGAATAAATTTTTTTGAAATAAGAAACTTGCAATTTTTTTAGAAAATATATTTGCTTTTATACGAGTAAAACTTACCCGGCAGTCAAATTGATTTACCTATGCTTTTATCGAAGAATAAAAGAAAATTTACCATTCCAGTTGAAACTAACTTTCAGACTGAACGAAAATAAAATTCTCGTCATTCAGTCAATAAAGTACTTGCAAATTGCAAAGCATCGTTCAACTAAACTAATCGAGTCAAACAATATTAGAATTTTAAAAAATGCGTAAAAAAATTCGTCGAAGAAAACAACGTAAAACCTACAATTACTCGGTAAAAACAAAAATTAAATTGGAAAAAGCGTCAGAAACAACATAGCTTGAAGGTAAATTCGAAGTGAAATGTAATAGAATTTTTTCTCCCTTTAAATAAGTCGTCGAGTAAGATACCTATTGAATTAAAATTACCACCAAAAAAACCACCTTTGCGTAGTCTAAAAATAAATATTCGTACAGTTGAAAAGAAAAAAAGAAAAAAAAATGTAAGGGTGTACCAGTTACCAACACCAAGCCCAGGGTTAACATTATAATCATTAGGGTTTCATCGCATCACGTCGCAACAAATCTCGCAGTACTTTTAGCATAAGTATAAATTTGTTTCTTCTGGCTAAGGAAAAAAAAACACAAAAAAAACACAATGAAATACTTACCAAACCATACCCTGGGCTCCGAAGCCTTTAGGCGTCAAGTCCACATATCTATTAGGAACCATGAACTCTGTATTGCCGAATATTCGCTTGTAGAAGCCTTCAGGTATGTCATGCGAAGGACTATTAGAATAAGTAACGTCACCACCCATTTTTCTGGCCCGAAATAAAAGGTCGTGTATGCGCTTCAGTCAACTACCAGGCGATTACAACAATATAGGCCTATGGTATACGTAACAACACAACAGCAACGCAACCAAAAAAATAAAAACACAAATAAAAATAAAATAAAATAAAATACAAAAATAAGCAAACAACAGAAAACAGTAGGGAAAAAAAAGAAATACGTAAAATGTGCACGCTACTAATATTTACGTATATTTATTTGGCCAATATAACTTAACGCACGCGAATAATTATATAATAATAATAATATACCTACTTCATCAGCTCTATAAGTACGCTTTATACTAGAAAATTGTAAAAAAGCTCGATCGTAAGTGTGAAAAAGTTGAACGGTTTTTTTTCTCCCAATTTTTATACATACATCCAAGATAATGAAATAATTTCATTCTTACATTACGCAACACGCAGCTTCGTTCATAAATCACTTCGCAGGTTAAATATTTTAATTTTATTCGCGAATATTTTCGTAGGTATGACTACAAAAATCTAAAAGAACTAATGTAATTTTTACGTTAACTTCTGCACACTGCTGAAAGATCAGTTATACTTATGCTACACATTAGAATGAACTTTCTAATTGTCTTTTGAAAACCTTGACACACACGCACGTTCGATTATATAAAAGTAAGTAGTTTGTAATAGATATGTTTTGCTAAAGATCGAGTATCTCTTCAAACCTTGCTGACAAATTTTATTTGTAAACGTGGATGAGTCATGCAGTCTGTTCGATTGATGAAAAATTCAACACGTTTGACTCGCGTTAATTTGACGGCGGCGCGGCGCGACGATACGATACACGATGTGTCGAACATTTGGCAATTTGCAGATGTAGGTACTGCATAGGTATGATTTGAAAAAGGATTAACTAACTGTTTGAAATCACGCCGTATTTATCCAGATTAAAGCTTCGTGAAATTCGACAACATCATTTTTAAAAATTTCGTAAGCCATACAACATAAGTCAAGTAGGTATAGGTAAATATTGGAGGTTTCAAACTTAAGTTTTGGAATTTCTTGACTCTTGAATCCAACTCAATCGATTTAAAATTTTGATATTTACATGAGAAATCGACATTTTTTTCCCTTTTTCCAATTGTTTGGTATAAATGCGTCCCAGTCAACCATCATTTCAAGACAATAAAGTAAAAATACGAAATTTCATAATTTTTGATGTCATGATAAATGAAAGTATTTTTTTTTTTCAGCTTTTTCATCTCTAAAAAATTTTTGAAAATACCAAATTTTAACTTTCTACCTCAATTAGGAGAGAAAATATGCGTAGAACAAACTCAAAAAATAAGAAAAACCTACCAATAAAGTGCTTTTTTCGAAGCTGCGAGGAGGTACAGGGGGAAGTTAACCCCCCTCCCCCCATCTAGAACCCCTAACGAATCTACATACCAAATTTCAACCTCCTAGCACAATTTGGAGGGGAGATATGCGTAGAACGAACTCAAAAAATAAGTAAAATCTACCAAAAACCCACTTTTTTGAGGCTGTGAGAAGGTGTAAGGAGACTTAAAAGATGAAACCCCCAAAAAGCACATTTAGGACCTATACTAAAACAGCATACCAAATTTCAACCTTCTAGCTCAATTTGGAAGGGAAATATGCGTGGAACAAACTTAAAAAATAAGAAAATCTGACTTAAAAAACCCATTTTTTGAGGCTGCGAGAAGGTGCAGTACGTCAGTAAAGTCGAAACACTCAAAAAGCACATCTATGGGCCCTACCAAATGTACATACCATATTTCAATTTCCTAGCTCAATTAGGAGGGTAGACAGGATAGGTAAAGCTTGTTTTGAAGATCAAAGAGGAAAAACCCCCACCATACCACCTTTCCTAATTGACTTATGAGGCTGATTTTTGGATATGCTACACAATTTATGATTCTCTATCGATTGGCTCAAAAAGGAACAATTTTTACAATTTTTCCTCCTCAGCATTCGCTTTCACAGATTTGGGCATAACTGAATTTCGAACCGAGCTCATCCCCGCCCACATACAGCATGTTCCATCGCAGTAGTCCCTCCTTCATACTGCGAATGGAGCAACACAAATTGGACAAATGTAGCATGGATTGCCTATAAAAAACATGGCAGGAGCTGTGCTACGGGCATTTGAATTTTTAATTTTCAAAAAATTCCAATTTAAAAACCAAAAATGGTAGAGATGTCTAGTTTACGCCAAAAAGTGGCAAACACAGTGCAGTATTTACGGTAAAAAATTAGGAGCACAGGTGAAGTGGTTCGTAAAGTATGACAAATTTAATTTTAAAAAAAAAGTTTTGAAAATTTTTTAAAAACCTGTTAATACCGTACTTTTTTTAGAAGTAATAAGATACCTCCACCCACACCACCACTTGGACATGATTAAATTTTCTCCAACTTTTTTAGATATTCTAGAAAAAAATTGTGTTTTTAAAATTTTTTCTCTTTTTTTAGGAAAAAATTTTCAATGGAAATAGCAATTTCAACAAAATGTTCTTCACTTGTATGCCCTCACAGCCTTAAAAAAGTAGTTATTTGGGGAATTTTTCCATTTTTTTGATTTTTTCCCCTTCCCATATATCCCCTCTAAATTGAACTGGAGGGTTTCAATTTTTCAACCCCATCGCACTCGTTCGAAACTCCAGAAAAGTATTTTTTTTGCATAATTGTGCATATTTTTTGAGTATGTCTTTCTCACATCTCCCCTCCAAACTGAGGCAGAGGTTTAAAATTGCACACGTAAATTTTGCAAGGATGCTAAATTTGCATTTCGGAGGTGTCGTCTATTTAGCCTAAGATCTGCCTGTACCCCTAACCAGACCCTATTTTGTCACTTCTTTTTTGGAAGCACGCTAATTTTTGAAAGCTGTAAGTCCATAATTTTTGGTAGCCCCTCTCCATCCAGTGCTACTGTGTCTATTGAAAAAGTCCATAAATTTTTTTAAGGATAACCAAAATTGATTTTTTCCATTTTCTTTTAAATTCTTTCACCTTTTCCAATTTTTAGGAACATTTTTCGATATTTTCGAAATTTCTTTTAAGGGCAGAGCGCGCTCCTTTTGCGGCCCCCCAAAAAAGTTTTAACTCTATCATCAATCAAGAAAAAACATCAGAGAGCGCTCCATTTTTTATGTCATGTTGCCAATGAAAACCAGGCTACTACAGTCCATCGATCGACGGCGGGGTGCGGGTAGAATAACGGAATCCATTTTGAGCTCCTAGAAGACCATTGAGACAATTATTGGCCCGTTAAATATTTTGTTTATTTTATTTTTTCTGAACATTAAAATCATTTACTCTGCTCGATACAGACCAAAATCGCTCCAATTCGGTCCATCAGCTCAGTTTGGTGAAGAATTAGATACATACGAGTGGGGATGAATTTGGGTCGAAATTCAGTTCTGCCCCAATTTAGGGAAGGGGGTGCTGAGGGGTCAAAAATGCAAAAATGCTCCTTTTTAAATGAATTGATAGAAAATCAAAAGTTGTATAACATATCGAAAAATCAACCTCGTAAGTAAATTCGGAGGGGAGATATGTGGACTTTCCCCCTTTTTGACCATGAAAAAGGGCTGTATTTCCACAAATTCAGCTAGGAAGTTGAAATATGGTATGTATATTCAATTCAGTTGGAGTCCTAGATGTGCCTTTTGGAGTTTTCAACTTTTTACCTCCATTGCACCCCCTCACAGCCTCCAAAAAGTGGTTTTTTGACCGGGTTTTCAAATTTTTGGAGTTTTTTGAGTTTGATCCCTTACGTAACTCCCCTCCAAATTGAGCAAGGAACTTGAAATTAGGTATGCACATTTAATAGGGGTTCTAGATGTGCATTTTGAGAGTCTAAACTTTTCAGCCCCGTTTAACCCCCTCACAGACCTGAATATGTGGTTTTTTAGTAGATTTTTCTAATTTTTAGTTTATTCCTCGTATAACTCCCCTCCAAATAGGACTAGGAAGTTGAAATTAGGTATGTATAGTCAGTAAGGACCCTACATGTGCTTTTTTGGGTGTTCTGACTTTTTTTATTTCTCGAGAGGAACAGTCACCCAAGTATCCCCTTTATTTTACGAAAATCAGACTCAAAAAGAAACGTATTTCGATGTTTTTTTTTTATGTTCGTAAGATTTACATTCGGTTCTCTCTCCTATGAAAATCGAAAATTTACAAATTTTCAAAACTTTTTTCAGCGGTTCGTAACTTACAATAAAAAATTTCAAACTCCATAAATTCTAAAATTCAGGAAGTTTTACACCGCAATAGAAATTATAAACAATGTTGATTGTGCAAAATATGCAGGTAGAATAATGTCTGATGCGAAGTTGGGTTATCTTTGTAAGTACTACATTTAGATTTTCGAATGGCTAACTTCACTCATATCGGTGTAGCATGAGTTGCTGTATTATTCGATAGAAGGCAGTGAAATGAGACCGACATGACATCGACACACCCATGCTATGTGTGCAAACTGCAAACCCAATAATTTCAACACACATTAACTTCGTCGAATTACTACTTATCTGACAAAACAAATTAAATTTCAAAATCAAAAAATTTTTTTGAATTCATTATTTTCTGTTCTTCTCTTTTTTACAATCAAATATTTCGCTATAATGTCTTTTCTTTTTCACATCTCAGGAGTAGGCAGCACTGATAATATGCAATATGCTCGACATACTGGCACAGATTACGAATATAAAAGCTTAAAAAAAGGGCTGAAATGCAATCCGCTTATCGAGAAATTCCAGTACGTACAAAGTGTGTACCAGGTTTGATTAGTTCTGGATTATTATTATGTTCGAAAAATTATCGATATAACCTATAATCAGGATTACCACAATGGGGACGAAAAAATTCAAAATTGATCATTCCCAATTTGCTGTAAAGTTCACATCAGGTAAGCTGCGTTAAGTTATACTTAATTCATGTCTGAAAATTTCGATGAAAGAATTCTTACGCACCGGGCTATAAAAAATGCATACAAATTTTCAATTTTCTATCAACGGAAAAATTGATTTTAAAATTACATTTTCTACATTAAGAGGTTTATGAACACAATCGTACTGCAGTGTATTGCATTGGCTTCAGTACAAGCTAGCTGCATGCTTCTATACCATTCGCTTCATATTAGTAATATTTCATTTGAAAAAATTTCCTTTAACATAAAAATTCGATAAAAAAGTTCTTCAAGAATTGAAACGACGCGAAAAGTTTTATAAATGTAGAAAAAAAAAAGAAAGAAAGAAAGAAAAAAAAGAAAGAAAGGAAGAAAGAAATACATAGTTATACGGAAACAGATGACGTATATATCTTTTCAATTTCTTCTCATTGTGGTTTACTTATCCGCCTTGTGTACAATTTTTAATCAACGAAGAAAGGTTCCCGAATTTTTTTTCCTATAGTATTTTCAAAAGAGTAAAACGTATCTCGTATACGTTTCAATAATAAAAGGATTATTATTTCGACGAACAAGACGAATAATTTCTCGATGTTTTTCATTGTTATTCATTTTTGCTTTCGTAACGAACTATTATTTCTCGATTCGCGTTACTTTTGTAAATTTATTTTCACGCTTCTTCGTTCATAATGCGATATCTAAACTCTTTTTTTCAACTATTGTATCGTATCGTTACAAACACGTTGAAATTTCCGATATAGGAGTTTAACGACTGTGTAAATAAATATCAATAATAAAATAACACCGATTGACACCGAGAAGTAGATATTATGGCGTGTTACGTACAATCTCAAATTACTTGATTTATTTTTCTGCTTCGATAATATCAACATTTTCAACAGACTCTTACCTACCTACACGTATTTTGCGAAATTTTCCAAAATATACGTTATTAGGTAGATATAGCTAGGTAGCTGGTTTTTGTTTAGATTTCAAAATTAAAAGTACATAATACAATTCTTATCTCAAATAGAACAAACTTTCGCGAAATATGTACAACGGCGTAGGTAGGTTAGGTACACATTGTCGACAACATTTCCCTTATTTAAACAGAGAAGATAAAAAAAAATTGAAATGACTTTTGCAAAAATACCACCACCACAGACGTTGTAGACGAAATTAAATAACAAACAGGCTCGTTTGCACATCGTTTGCTTCGTTTTCGATACTTGTATAGATATTTTCCAATTTTTACCCGATAGCGTTTGTATAAGGTTGGTAAACTTTTTATACCAAATTTAATAAGCTTCAACAATTTCTTTCTTCTTTTTTTCTCTCTCTCTCTCTCACTCTTTCTGCTTTTTCGTATATATGCATGTACGTGTGTGTATTGTAAGTCATAGCCAAGTTGAACTATAAATATGAACGTTCGCGTATGAAGATATAAGACCTCGGCGTACATAACTTTTCACCCAGAATGGAAAATCGAACCGACGTATACAATTTGTATGTATCTTTTTATAAGAGTAAAACAGACGTATTTCGATTGCGAAGGAGATTTATTATTGTTAAATATACGTACCTACGTACATAAGTATACTATACGGATATTTCAAACAGGATAAACAGTCTGACCTGAAAATACCTCACGTATACGAAGTTCGAAAGCGGAAAAAGTTGAGAAAACGCGATGCTGATGCTTGAAAACATCGTACGTGTGTATATCTAAGTGTTGTGGTATTTATTAAATAACTTGGATTATATAGTTATGATTTTATTCTATCATTTTGAAAGAAAGAAGGAGGTAACGAACGATCTCGACGATTTATTCAATTTTCTAACGTTTCATTTTCAATTTTCAAACTTTGGATTAGATAGCAATGACTGAAAAAAACAAACTTATATTTAATAGGATGGCAAAATTCCTCTTCATCTCAGCTTTTCAAAATTTTCACAAAATATCATTAGATACCCATCTAATTTTTCCCATTCCAGCCTCTCTCCCCTTCCCGTTCAGAAATTTGAAAAAACATGGGAGGAAAAATTTTATGATTTTTATTCAAAGTAGAAATTGGTCTAGGTGTACAAATGTTTTCGAAATTGTTTTCCCCGTTGAAAGGGACACGATTAATAAAAGAAAATTTTAAATTGCCGCAATCATGACCTTTGGATTAGGAGCTAATGGACTACATGAAATTTTTTTTGCCAAGAAATGTGTTTTGACAGGCATTATTTTTTTTTTTCGAAAGTTAACCGTCCTCAAAAATTAAAAAATTTCAAAAAAATGTTATTTTTTCTTGAGATGATGGTCAATACGCTGAAAATGTATGGAAGTAAAGTTATTTGGCGCAAAATTCTATATCACATTAGGAGATTAAAATTTTGGCTTGAGGGCGTAAGTTGGGTGGTAACTTGTTAAAATGCGAACGAAAAATTACGTGTTCGACTCTTGTTTACATTTTGGCAACGGAAGATCTGAGAAAAAAAATCAACATTGCATTCGTCATGAGCGATCACAAATTAGTCAAAATTCACGCAAAATCTCGAATTTTCAAAATTTTTTAAAAATCCACAAATTCTTCGCTAATTTTTGAGTAAAAAATTTTTCGCGCAAGTTTAAAACTTTTCACATTGAACTACCTATTTTAATCATGCTGACACATGTTGAGCTGTTATTTCAGGTGGACACAAACTTAGTTAAAAAATTAGCGAGTATATCTCAGAAACAAACTGCCTGAGACAAAAATCACCATCGGATTTGTGATCAGAGACCTCCAAATAATCCAAACACAAAAAGTTTTTCGTTTTTAACCTGATTTTCTATATCCTATTGTAAATGAAAGCCAGGCTATTATGATCTATTAACCTAAGATGGATGAGTGAGGGAGGGATGTCAGTGAAATCCGCAACATCATGTCAAAATAAGGTGTTCATTTCCCCCAAAGAGTAAAATTATTCACCCAGCTCGATACCGACCAAAATTGTTCGAATTCGGTCCACAGGTTCAGATTAGCCTAAAATTAAATATATATGAGTGGGGATGGCCTTGAGCCAAAATTCGGTTATGCCCAAGATTCAGCAGGAGTCCCAAATATGCTTTTTGAAGGTTTAAGTTTCGCTTAGTTAAATATCTAATAATTTTACAGTTACCACTGATCAAGAATAAATATCGTAAAACACTAGTTTTCTTTGTTTTATTTTACGAAAATCAGGCTCAAAAAGTAAAACTTCGCGATGCTTTTTTTTTCCTTAAAGAATCTTTTAGTGTATTGTTTGAAATTAGAAATTTTTCCATTCTTTTTCACCCGATGCCTTTAAAAAAAAAACTATAGAAACTAAAACGAAGCGTAATAGGCCTAATACTATTTTTATCAGTCAAAGAACACACCTTCCCCCCCCCCCCCCCCCCCCCGGGTATCAAATATGAAAAAGCTTTCAAACTCGGAAAAAGCTCACCTAGTTACATCGTACAAATATCGAGTCATTTAAAAGACGATGAACTACGCTAAAATTTCAAAAACACACCACACATAAGCACTTGACGAAAACACATCGTACTATATTCCAAACTTGGGCGAACTTTCAAAATAAACAATTTTCGTTCAGTATTCGATGAATTATACCAGCAACGTACTATAAACGTGCACATCCAAGCTAAGGCTTTAAATCGAATTTCAAAATCGGCAATATAGCGAAACGATAGAAAATTTCCATAAAATACACACCGAGAGCATTTGTGGACCAAGCTAATGGTTTAATTTTTATCGTAATCCTTAACCGATGAGCTTGTACGGCGAGGAAAATAAAAACATGTTTCAATTTACTCTACATGGCTTACTATGAAAATCGATATTTTTATCGTTATTGTTTAACGATAAGAAAAACAATACGAAGATAATAGTGTGCAATAATATGGAAACTATTTTTAAAATGAAATATAACGCGAAAGATCATAGAACAAAATTACGCCCAACTGATGCAAATATTCTATCATTTTTCGTGTTCGAAAAAGGAAATGCAGTTACGTCAGCATTCATTTTATCATGCGTACGATACTAAGAGAAATTTAAAAAAAAAAAACATTTTTTTTTTTTCATCAAAATATTCGTTTTAAATTACCAATAGTAACATCTTTCTCACAATACGAGATCGAAAAAAAAAAAAAAAAATAGCGATTATATAATAAACCAAAGGCTACTACTATATAAATCTACTCAAAATCAGACGAATATATACATCATAAATATACATACTACCACCGATACTTATGAAAATGTAGCGAAAAATTGAAAAATAAATAAATAAATTACTCACCAAACGATACCCTGCGCACCGGAACCGATGGGTTTTAGATTTTGGTATCTTTCTAAAATAGTGAATTTCGTATCTCCGACCTCCACGGTGTATAACCTGTTGGAGTGTCGTGAAGCGGACATCTTCGGGCTAAGGAAAGGCATACGAGCGGGCTTTTTTTGCAGCCTGCTCGAAACCTGCAACACGACGAAACAAAAAAAATCCACAGATAGGTATTAACGAAATGAAAGCTGTATTACATTTGCACCAGCATCGATTCACTTGTTGTGTAACACGAGAGTATACAACTATATTTTGATTACCTCTCCCATGGTGTTTTGGCGAACGACACTGACTAAATCCGACGACCAAAACTATCGTACACAAACATTTACGAGTAAATAGGTAGCTCACTTTAGAACGACAAAACGAATCCCACAAACAACCATGATGATTTACACCCCGATGCCAGTCGTAGAGATATTAACATTTTAACCGTCACCGAAGTATAATTCTAATAGGTAGGTTAGGTAGGTACATAATAGAATAATGAATACGTCGTATCGTATACGTATTTTGTCGTGTATTCATTTCGCAACTACACCGAAACTACATACTCGTAATAACATTTGCAAGCAAAAATATGTACCATCAACGTTTATTACCAACCTGACCTGACATATCTATTTTATATCGTAAACTCGTCTTCATTTTTACCACGTTGTTTAATCACATCACATTCTACTATATATATATATAACTACATACACAAGTCTGGCCGACAAGCAGAAAAAAAGGTAATCGCGATTTTTTTCATAAAAAATCCATCAAATCATTTAAATCACGCACAATAAAGTATTCGTAAATTTTCGTATTATACGATACGAATAGGAAGGATATTGAACGCGTACCAAGCAACAAGTGTTCGTCGCCACGTCGAATAAATAATACACCTTACACCGAGCACTTTTAAACGATAACTAAACGTCGTCGGTCGTTCTACAGTATAAGATAGGTTTAGTTAGGTACCCGGTGAAATTTTTCATACTTATCCCATCCCATCCCATCCATTTCATCTTTCAACCTACCTTTTTCGACTTCGCATCTCTTTTTGCAAAATCGCAACCTCCGCCAGTGAATTTCATTCTTTAAGCAATTTTCAAATTAATTTCTGCTTTCTACCCAGTACCTAGCTAGCAGTTAGCTACCTACCTACCTAGACGTATATTTATTCGACCTTCTCTGATATCACGTTTGCAAAACTTTTTTTCTCATTAGTTGTTTTCGCTCTATATAATAAACCCTACCTACAGGGTTTTCATCGCGTATATATCTCTGTGCGAGGGCGATTTTTGAAATAGGTATAAACCAGCGTACACGCATCCATTTTCGTATTTACTTTTATAAGAATACGTATAAATGACGACGAGGCGATATATACTTATTGGCGTTTTTTTTTTTTTTTTTTAATTTTACCGCGTAGGAGTTGAAAAGGGTCTCATCATTTGGTATAGAAATATCCATCTAACCGATGTTCACTCTGTTGGTATAAGCACACTATTTCCAATTGAACGTATTATCCCCTCGAATTGAAATACATATATACCTACTGCTGGCATAGAAGGTAGATATTTTTCATCGTCGTATTATTTGGTTTTAATTTTTGGCTTTTTGCTTTTTTTTTTCTCGCTCATTAGGTACGTTTTGATGTTAGATAGATGAAATAGGAAACTCTTGCCAGTGGGTTAGAAAATTTTTCTTTCAAACAAAATAAACGAATACGTGTGTATTTTTTTTTTTTTTTTCATTTTCCAAAAACGTTAATCCAGATAGCCAAGTTATACGTGTATACATTGGAGTGGAATGAAATGAAAAAATTGAGTTCAGATTTCATCCAAATTCGTTGAGCTGGTTGACTTCGAGTTGAAAATCCACTCAAAAGTTAGCGAAGTTTTAAGTATCCAAAAAATGGTATAAGACTCCGGTCAGTGGTCCCGTGGCCGTAGATATAAAAATGCGAAATTTGAGTTTTTGCATCACCATCTGAACATCTTAAAAATACACATGTATTTTACTACTTAAAATGTATAATTTTTAGCCTGATTTTCTGCATCGTATGGTCAATGAGAACCAGGCTATTTGTAGTATAGACGCGAATGGAAATCGGTGCGATTGGAATGTTAACGGCAATTTTGTAATTGATTCCTGTTCTTAGACGTCCAAAGAACAAATTTAGCTTGGGTGCCTATTTTTCCGACCCCACGGCCTCTCCGAGGATCCACTCTGTTTCTGAGAAACGCACCTATCTCCTCTCGTATGACCCGTATCGCAAAATTTTTCATATACTTGGGAGCTCCGCCCCCTGACCGATAGTTTTGGTTTCAGTAATTGACATTTTTTTCGGCTTGATTTTCTTCTTCATATTATCAAAAAATTACCGTTTTCAGGTTCTAGAAATTTCAATGAGATCATTTTTGGCCATATCTGATATTTATTCCCTCCTCCCCTTCTCCTCCACCCAAACCTGAAAATTATTTACTCAGCTTGATGGAAAATAAAATTAGCCAAACTTTGGCAGTAGACTTGAACTGAACATTGAGGTCAAATTTTATATTTTTGAGTGAGGGTGATTTCGGGTCTCTAGTCATAAGATTTTCTTACATGCGTGTATGTCATTTCAAATTATTTATACAGCCAAAATGTCTGCAACTAAGATCTATTGGAGGGAGGGGGAGGGAGTTATGGAGGCGGAATATCAAAAAATTAACAAAAAATCAAGTAACTTAACTTCATACCGCGTTTAGGGGCTAATTTTTTCAGCACGTACTACCCTATATATGGACAAGTTAAGGATGGGGTAGTTGCCTGCATTCACGTGCAGCACTTGGGGGGAGGGGATTTTTGCCACCACCTTTTTCTATTTTTATAATACATTTCGGTTGGCTGAAAATTCACCCCCCCCCAGTGTTGCACGTGAATGCAGGCGACTATCACATCCTTGAGTGGTCTATATTGAGGATTAGCCCCTAAACGCGATATGAAGTTGAGTTATTTGATTTTTTGTTAATTTCTTGATATTCCACTCCCATAACTCCCCCCTCCTCGAATGGAGTTGAGGAGCTGAAATTTTTACTGTAGCGATAATTTTGAATGCTTTACACGCCTGTAAAAATATTCTTTCATTTGCCATGTAACACTTGTGGTAGCTCCCTTGTTAGCTCGATACCGACCAAAATCGATCAAATTTGGGAAATAGGCTTACATTGGCAGTACATTTAATATTTTTGAATAGGGATGGCCTGGGTTGCTGAGGGACTAAAATTACAAAAATTGTTCGTTTTTGAATAAATTGATAGGCAGCCCTCTGCATTACATATTCAGAAATGAACTTCCAAGGTTAATTACCCCTTTTTGACCTCATAAAAGTACTGTTCTTCCCCTATCCTCCCCCAAATTGAGCTCAAAAGTTGAAATTTTTAACACAGTTTTTTAATTTTTTGAAAACTTGAAAAACTCGATTTTATATCTTTTGGTGTATTCATGATAGATGGGAGAGGGGGAGAGGAGGTCATGAAACAAATTTATCGCACGATTCACAACATATTATGAACTTTTTTTAAGACTCTGCAATATTGTAATCACAGCCGGTGATGAAGGAGAGCAGCAGAGATTGCTAAAATTCTTTTAGAAATCACAAAAACTACATTTTCGTAGCTGTGAGGGAGGTGCGATGGGTCTGAAAAGTGGAAACTTCCAAAAAACATATTTATGGTCTGTACTAAGTCTACATATGGAATTTTACCTTCCTAGTTCAATTTGGAGGGGAAGAGCAGCCCTTTAAAAGGTCCAAAAGGGGGAAAACATTCACATCTCCCCTCCTAATTGGACCTAGGGAGCTGATTTTTGGATATGTTACACAATTTCGCATTGCCTATCGTCAATTGACTCAAAGAAGCAATTTTTACAATTTTAGCTCCTCAGCACCCTTTCCCCCAAATTGGGCGTAACTGAATTTTGAGCCGAGGTCAACCCCACTCCAGAATATCACATCTTTGGCCAATTTAACTCCATTCTTCATTTGATCAATTTTGGTCGATATCGACCTGAGCAAATGATTTTTAGTCGGGGGGGGGGGGGGGGGGGGGGAGAATATA
>FIZR01019159.1:0-12677 GCA_900060175.1 Ferrisia virgata | reverse complement strand
TAGTAGAAGGGAGGTCGTTAATTGCTATGAGAAATAGAGTAGGGCTGAGCACAGCTCCTTGAGGGACTCCATTTATGAGACTGATTTTTGATATGTTATACAACTAATGATTCTCTATCGACTGGTTTACCCTTTTAGCGCCTCCTCCTCCTCCCCCAAATTTGGGCAGAACTGAATTCGAAAATGATCTCAATAGTCTTCTACGACCCTAAAAGAGATTTCGTTTGTACTTTACTCGGTTCACAATAGCCTGATTTTCATTGACAATACGGCATAGAAAATCAGCTTAAAAAGAAAAAATACCAACTCGATAGGAAAAAAGTGAAAAGTTTAACGACTTAGAGAGTTTGAAAAAAAAAAAAAAGAAAAAGTTTTCAATGAAAATTAAACCTCATAGGTACGTAGGTTAAGGTACCGAGTATGAAATTTTTTCTCATTTGGAAAATTTTCAATACCAAAGGTCTCGTTTTGTAACGGGTACGATTTTCTGTAGCGTCGCGTCGTGTCGCGTCACGTCGTCGTCGTCGCCATGTAAATCCTTTGAACGGCATTTGTTAGCAGTATGTAACGGTATTAAGCATGAAAAATCGCTTCATTTGGCTAAAAATTGGATTTAGATGCGAGCGCGACGAGCGACCATGTCGACAATGAATGCAACGTGAACAGCGAACAACACAACACGGTATAGTAGGCATCGTTTACATCTGACGATTAAGTTAATTACACGAAATACAGTGAAAAAGAGGGTCGCCTCGTTTAAAAGATAGACGCGAACGGATTTAGGACCTTTATAATCTCGTTGTAGCGTATGATTCGCTTGTAGTACCTCTACCTATCTGGTACCGAGCTACCTATAGCTATTCAGTACCAACTACCTACCTACCTACCTACCTCGGCACCTAAATTCCATAAACGGTATGGCATAAATACCAATGTACGCCGCAGCTAAAGGTCTAACTAAATCGATTATTTTTAAATAATTAAGGAAAAATAGCCAGCTATCAAGCCAAATTCGCCCGCTAATTTATCCGTTTACAGGATCAGATTACCGGTAATTTTGAAAAATAACCAAATTGGATTACCCGACGCGATTTATAATGTCTGCCCGCTAAAGGGGCCACCGCCATCACGTATCGTTCGTTGCTGGCCGCATGATATTTAACTCGAGTACCTATACTATACCTAGTACCAACCTATGTCATTAATAATGCAATAAAACCGCCATAACATCGATGTAATTCACCCACCATCTCCTATCCACCTCGATAAAAGCTTAAAAACCTCCGATTCGAATCGCAACATTTTTTTTTTTCCATCCTACAGCGAAGCTTCGAGTATAACAACCTACGTAATTTGAACTATGTATTACGACACTGACCAGTCTACTGATCCTCCCCACCTTTTTACTTTTTTTTTTACTTTTTTTCACGCTATAGATTTCATAGCTGACAATGTATATAAAAGTATGTACATGGCTAATTTTTAAAATATTTTCCAGCATCAATAAAACCATGAAAAATTCGCTTAAAATTAGTAAGCAATTGCGTGGAAGGACAGCGAGTGGGGAAGGGATGGTGTCAAGATGAAATTTCGTAATCCACTTATGGTATATGTTAACTTGAGCGATGGGTTAATGAGAGGAATGTGTAGAAAGACGTAGTTGGGGCATAGTTGCCTCCGGATTTGGTATCTCCTCAGGAAAAAGAAAATCAAAATGAAAAAAGAGTCATTTCGATAGGAAAAAAGCAGAGACAAGATCTCCAGATACCTTGCTCGTCTTTGAGGTAGAGTTCCCTCGGCATTCTCGGTTGGAGTAATTGTATTTCTCAAAAAGCTTTATGTCGTACGCTAAGTTGAAAAAAAAAAACTCACACATTATGCTATCAGAAATAATACTTATTCCTATAATAATTCGCACAGGGTTAGAAGATCATTTTGAAATCAAAAATATAAAACCGATAATACGTTGTTTTGGCAGCGTAAAAGGGTTAGGAAAGGAAATGAAACACATAACTTGACATCGGAATATGCTCTCTTTATTAGAGACACACTTTTTTTGAGGTCAAAAACGCTAAAACCTTCTTCCACTACGTTTGAAAATATTATGCAACCCTTGAACCTCCATCATTTGGTTTAAAAGCAAACAATTTCTCACATTCTTCATCCCCTCTTCAAATTTTAAGTAAAGACCTTCTTAACTCGTCTCAATCTAATACCTCAATCCATTACCAATCTGCATTTACTGACTAATTTTGAACGATTTTATCCAGAATTCAGCAGAGTGAAATATTTCAATCTCCAAAAAAGGATTAAATATCTGAAATATCCAAAAATAGGACCATTGATGATAAAAATCCTGGGATAGATTTTCTTGAGTAATCCTCCCCTCTCGCCACCGCTATCCTACGTAGATCATACATACCAGGGTAATATCCGTTTTTTTCACCCTATGATAAAGAAAAAAAGAACCATCGCCAATCATAATCAGAGGAATGGTTCAATGGGACTAAAAAGTCCAAACTCCAAACGGCACATTCAGAGTTTTTACTGACTGCATATACCTAATTTCAACTTCCTAGCCTAATTAGGAAGGAAATTATGTGAGGAACAAACTGAAAATTAGAAAAATCGACCAAGAAACCACATATTTAGGACTGCGAAGGGGTGCAGTGCGACTGACAAGTCTAAGCTCCCATAAGGCATATCTAGGCCCCCTGCTAAATACACACACCTAATTTCAACTTCCTAGCTGAATTTGGAGTGGAGTTATGCGAGGAACAAACTAAAAAAATAAGAAAAATTAGAAAAATCTATCAAACACCATTTTTTGGGAGCTGTAAGGAGGTGCAATGGAGCTGAGAAGTTGGAACCCCCGAAAGGTACATCTAGGGCTCGAACTAAATGTACATACCGAATTTCAACTTCCTAGCTCAATTCAATGGAGATATATGGGAGGAACAGCTCTTTTTCAAGGTGAAAAAGGGGGAAAGCCTCCATATCTCCCCTCCTCACAGACTTGAGAAATTGATTTTTGGATATGTTACGACTTTGGATTCTCTATCAATTGATTTAAAAAAAGGCAATTTTAGGGTTTTTGACCCGTCAACCACCCCCCTTTCCCCCTCGCATTAAACTAAGGCATAAATGAATTTCGACCCAAGTTCGTCCCCACTCATACGTATTTAATTCGCCGTCAAACTGTATTGAGCGGAGAATAATAATTTTTGAATTGAGGGAAAAAATTTAAAAAACAAAAACACCTATTTGACATGGTTAAAAATCATCTTAATGGTCTTCTAGGACCCCAAAACGGATTTTGTTGATATTCCCCCTCATCTGCCGTTGGTCGATAGATAGCAATAGACTGGTTTTCATTGGCAATATGACATCGAAAACCAACCTAAAAAGGTCATCGCTTCGCGATGCTTTTTTCTAATCAGCAGGAGAAATAGAAGGGATTTCATGGGGGCGAAAAATTTGATACCAACAAAATGCTCATCTAAGACCTATACTAAATCTGCATACCTAATTTCAACTTCCTACCTCAATTTTGAGGGGTGCGAGGAAAAAACGCGAAAAACAAGGAACATCGACCAAAAAACTACATTTTTGAAGTTATGAGTTGTTGGAATTGGTCCAGGCACGTCTATGGCCCATACTGAGATCACATACTAAATTTCAACTTCCTATCTCAATGTGGTGGCGATATTGGGGAAAATAGCCCTTTTAAAAGGTCAAAAAGGGGGAAACCCTTCATACCTCTCCTCCTAATTCACCTAGGAGGATGTTTTTTGAAATGTCATAGAATTTTGGATTGTCTATCGATTGACTCAAAAAGTAACAATTTTTTCTATTTTAGTCCCTCAGCATCTCCCCCCCCCCCCCCCCCCAATTTCAGAACAACTAAATTTTAACCTGAGACCTTTTTTACTCTAGAATATCAAATGGCATGGCAATCAAATTCTATTCACCAAAGATCGATTTTGGTCACTATCAAACTGAGCAAATAATTTTACAGTTTCGAAAAAAAAATGAAATAAAAATAAGTATCCGACAGGGCTAAGAATGGTCGTAATGGTCTTCTAGGACCCCAAAACGGATTTTGAAGGTATCCCCCCCTCATCCTCTGTAGGTCGATAAACCGAAATCGCTTGATTTTCATTTACAATTCGACATGAGAAATCAGGCTTAAAAATACATGACTATGCGTTGCTTTTAAGCCAGGTTTTCATAAAGTAAAAGTACATCAGGTGACCGGTGCCGAAAGAATCAATCTAGTGTGTTAAAACAAATTTTTCAGAAAAACACGTTTAAAGTTTTACCTTCATTTTTCAACTCTCTCCATCAAGTTAACGCGGTTTTATAAAGAGTAGAAGGGTTGCTGATTTATCTGGCATTTTCGCCACTAATTAACTCGAAAAAAGGGGAAATGGTAAAGTCTATGAGTAAAAGCGAATTGAGAAAAAAAATGAAATATTTTTTCTTTTCATTGCTTTTATTAAAATTTCTGATATTTTTTTGCAGAAATAACGATTTTTTGGTAGCTAAAAATTTATTTCGCGACTTGTAGCCTACCTAGGATGAATTTTAACCATTTTTGAAACTCAAACCTGTCAAAAAGTGAAAACCTGGAAATTCACACACTAAGATCTATTCTTCCTAGGACCATCACTTAATCTACATGTAAAATTGCAACCTCCTAGCCCAATTTAGAGACGGGATATGCGTGGGACAGATTTTTTGTCAAGGTCAAAAAGGGGAAAACTCCTCATATCTCTCCTTCCAATCGACCTAGGAACATGATTTTTGGATACGTTACACAACTTTTTATTCCCTATCGATTGGTTTAAAAACCAATAATTTTTTTCACTTTAGCCCCTCAGCACCGCCACTCCAAAATTTGGGTATGACTGAATTTTGATCCAAGGCCATTCCCATCAAATCCGCTTTTAATCTAAGCCTAATTCGCACTTTTGATGAATTTTGGTCAGTATCGAGCTGAATAAATTACTTTGGTTCTCGTTTTTTTTTTTTTCAAATTAATTAAAACAGTAGATATCTTATATGCTCGAAAATTATCTCAAAACTGATTTTGTTCCTAATTTCATTGAAATTTTGAAATTATTCATCTTATTACACACACTAAACTGGCAAATTCTAACTACCTTTAAACATTTGTCTGCATCGGTCCCAGCAGCCAACCTCCTTTCTACCGAAAAATTCTCAATGAAACTGGTTCCATTCACACATCTGCCTTCATTCAGAATACCTTCCATCTAATATTATGTAATCGATATCGATGTAATTCGATACGTACAAAAATTCAAAACCCTTTAACAGTGTACTACATCTCACTTATCGAACAGCCCTTACTTGGCAATTCGTTTCGAATCATTGCACAAAAATCGTGAACCTGTATCGCGTTCTCACATCGCATCGGCGAGCTACCGGTTAAAGTATAAGTCGAATTTACGCGACTGGAACAACCACTGGGCTAGGGTAGGGTATCAAATTGAATTGTCAACGTCAACTACACGAGGGGTAATTGTCGAAAAACGGGACGAGGGTTGGTACCTACCATGGGTACTGTACCTATGCCATACGTTGGGCGAGTACCTATAAAACGTGGCGTATAAACATGAGCCAAGCGAGACATGGTCGTCGGAACGAGGGTGAAGAAAATATCTGTCAATAGGAGTTTTCCTAACTCGTTATTAACTTAATCGTCGACCACGAAGCGAGGTATAGAGATTTTTCAGGTGGCTCAAGCGTACCCTAGGGTTTCACGTAGATACCTCCACCTATCTACTGTACGTAAATAAATGGACTAATAACATTCGTCGACCATTTTCACGCGGCCAGCTTGCTCGGTCTAAAATTATACGAATATTGTGCACGGTTCGGTGTGACGTTTAAATGACAGCGTATCCGATATTTTAACGTTGAAAAGTTTATTTAAAAGGATTCCGGCCATCGCGTCGCGTCGCGTTCGTCCATTTGTCGCGTTTGGGTATTTTTCACTCAATAATCAAACCTACGTATTCCACGTGTAGGTATATTGAAATAGTGAAAGTATACGCTTACCCGATTTGGTAATGGAACAAGCATCCGAAAACTATGCTCGACGCTGGTGGGACACTCGTAACGGTGGTATTTGCATCTTTCACCACAACTACATATCTGAAAAATAAAAAAAGGAAAAACAAACATGAAAATGATTACAAATAAAGCAATAAAAACTGCTAAAAGTAAGTCGATTTAATTTCAAGAATATTTCAATTTAAAAATATATAGCATTAAAAAAGATCTAAAAAATACATCTTCATTTCAGTCGCCGAGTCATTGAAATACTTGAAATTATTTTTATTGACCTGGGACAATCGACCAAGAATAATTTATGAAACAATCATCTTCGAAAACGTCATAACGAACAGTTGCTCGAACCCACGCTTACGAAATATCTCGAACCAAAAAGTTGAGCAATTTTTCACCAGCAGCCGGAGTTTTGAGTACGCCTTTATCGACTCCGAAACTTATGCAATTTTTCAATCACACGGCAATACGCAGACCGTTGATTCGTTCCTTCGTCCTATCCTTCGGACCGGGTTTTTTATGTACCTCGACGCGAAAACGCCTGACATCGAAATATTATGCAACTTTTTATCCATTTGTGTACGTTTGGTTGTCGACTTTTGGCCTTTATCGAAGCCTAACGCCTGCCATCCAAATACCACGCAACTTATCATTCGCTCGTGCACATTAATTTGTCGAATCGCTTCTTTCGTAGGTGCAACTTTCCAAAACGTGTTCCTTTTTTTATCACGAAAATAATGCGACGAGATTTATCATCCGTAATCGGCTGCCTCCCTAGCCCTTTCTAAAAAAAAAAACACGGTGGTATTGAAGTAATTTGTGTATTTCGCATAGGTGTGCGATCGACACTAAACTTATACCCGAAAAGGAGGTTGTAAGCGTTGTAACGTAAAGATCCTGAAAAAAGGAGAACCCCCTTCTCTATGTTCCCTTTTGATCATTTCAAGAAATTGATTTTTGAGTATGGCATATAACTTATAATTTTCCACAGATTGATTCAAACTGGAATATTTTTATAATTCCATGTCCTACATTGGTCTTTGACTTTTTAATCTTAAAAAAGAGATGTACTCGATTCAAGGTTCTTTAATAGAGACAGAATAACAGGAAAAAATAAAAAAGGCTCATTCTAACCTTCGATCTTTAGATTTTGCTCAACATTTTTCACGAGTTCCCCTGAGTGGTCTAGTGAAAGCAACGCCCTCATTTCAGGGCCTTAACCTTTTGGAAGAAGGGCCCGGCCTTACATTTTTTGAACAGTTCTGATTTTTTGTTAAATGGGTCAACTTTAAAGGTTCATACTTCGAAATAGGTCAGACTTGAAATAAATCTGTTAACGCGAATCTACAGAGAATAGAAAACAAATTCAAAATTGATAAATGTAACTTCGAAAGGCTAAAATTAAGCTTTTGGAATGAAAGTTTGACTTTCCACGATAACACCAAGGTTTGAAGTTCGCATTTAAAAATCCGAAAAAATTAACATCGAGAGACTTCTTCATAGTTTTTCCAACCAATTAATTTTTAAAACGGGATTTCAATACCCCTAAGGGTGAAAAAGGTGTCCTCAATTTTGGTTACAATTTTAAAAAATAGAAGAAGTGGACTGACGTGTAAAACATTTCTAATTCCAGGACGCTGAGTTTGAATGTCTACTTTTTTTTTATTCTAGCTCTGCCGCCCCTCTTCCCTACAACCATCGCATCAATGTGATCAAAATTCCAAAAAATGGAAAAAAATAAATAAACAAATCGTTTCTCATTAGCTTGAGGTCTCTGATTTTGAATATTCACTCATTTCTTGGATACGTCCCTTTAGTGCATCCCTCCAGCTTGCCCCCCAAAAATGGAGACTCTCATGTGCTCACGTGCTTCATGGTAACTTGATGCTCAGTATGGAGCAAGGGAGAGATGGATGAAGAAAGTAAGCTGAGTAGATAAACCAAATCAGGGTGAAACATCATACAATGTCCAAAAGCGTGTAAATTAAATTTCGAATGTATCTTCTTGAACCATTCACAGCTCTATTTAATATCAATTTTGAAACGACAAAATAATGCTATAGAATTTGCAAGTATAAAAAAATCATTTTCAGCATAATTGTCGTGGAATACCATAATTGTGTGAATTGAGAGGATAGGGGAGAGTGCAATGGGACTGAACAGTGGAGACCCCTAAAAGGGACGTCTGGAAACCCCTACTAAATCTAAATACCAATTTTCAATTTCCTAGTCCAAATTGGAAGGGAAGTATGCGAGGAACAAACTCAAAAAATGAGAAAAACTGACTAAAAAATTAGATTTTTGCAGCTGCAATGAGGCTGAAAAGTCTAAACTTTAAAAAGGCACATCTGTGACCCCTACCACGTATACATACCAAATTTAAACTAGCTAGATCAATTTAGAGGGGGGGAGGAGCCCTTTTTCAAGATCAAAAGGGGAAAATCCTTCATATCCTCCCTTATAATCTAATTGATCCAAGAGGCTAATTTTTGAATGCATTATATTACTTTGAATTCTCTATCAATTGACTTAAAAAAAGGGTAATTTTTACGTTTTTGACCCCTCAGCACACCCTCCTTCAAATTAGGGTACAACTGAATTTTGACTCAAGGTCATCTCCGCTCATATACATCTAAACTGACGTAAATTTTGGCCAACATCGAGCAGAATAAATGATTTTAGTCTTGGTCGTAATGGTCTTATACGACCTCAAAACGGATTTTGTTGATATCCTGCCCTCATTCGCTGTTGGTCGATGGTCTGCAATAGGCTGATTTTCATCGATAATATGACATAGGAAATCAGGCTAAAAAGGAATACCTTGGATCTGGACCAAACTTAATAAACTCATGAATGTGATTGGCTTTGAACTGCACTGGCTCACCCTACAAAATAATGTGTTTTCATAGTGTAGAGGGAGATGGCGCTATCTATCCTAAATGTAGGGTCATTTTCGAAAAATTGTACAATTTTTCATGGTTCACTGCTCCCCCTACCATCACCCCTCCCACCCCATCAAACTAAAGAAGCAAGATTCCAACCATAAATTTAAACTCAAACAATTCTGGTTCCTATCTCTCCCTAGTCATATTTTCAGTTCCAAATTAAATTAATTTAGGCTCTCCATTAACCGACTGAAAATTATTACATTGTAAAATTTAAAACCGGAGCAGTCTGGTTGAACACACGGACCTTACTGTGCCCCCTCCCTTTTCAACTCTAACACCATCCGCGCGGAAAAGACCTTAAAGTGGCCTAGTATCAACGTGTCTAGCGAACTTCGAGGGAAGGAAATCTATTTTCACCACCATTTGGGAAATGATAATGCTGACTTGACTCCGACTCTTACCCACCCCCCTTTTTTTTCCACCCATAAAAAACTTCACGCTTGAGACTGACTAATAAAATTTATATTGATGAAATGTGTTTTTGCGGCGAACCAATTAGGCAATTCTATTAACTTGCATGCTACTGGTGGAGTAGAGTGATCGTCTTGACGGGCGAAAATCTTTTGGTTTTGATAATTAAATTAAAAATTAATAAAGAATGGATGGAATCGTTAAACAGCAGTTTTCAGTTTTTCCGCAACATGTTTTGGAGCAGGTTCTTAAATTTAAGTCCTTCATTCAAATCTATGGAAATACATTTGCATAAAATTAAGATAAAATTATTCCACATATCTGCATTAATGGACTTAGCTAAGTAGATCAAAGTAAATGAATATTTTCTCTTCCTGGGTGGGTTAGATATGTACAGAAAAAAAAACCCCAACGTGATGCCATTCATTGTAAATAATAGGTGTTTACTTATTTAGCGAAGAGTAAAAAAAAAGGGGGTCGGTTTTTTCCCTTCCTTCCATCTCTTGGTCAAATTATTTTAAGCGTGAAAAGCAGCACACGAAATAAGGTTCTATAAAGTTTACTTGTCTGTATCCATTTTCGTAACGCTTTAACTTTGTTCAGTGTGTGTGTGTGTGTGTGTGTGTGTGTGTGTGTATAGAAAAGTTGATATAAGTTTTGAAAATGTTACTCGCTATACTCGGTGAGTACTGAACCGTGACCAGTTTCGCGTTTTATGTAAATCACACTTTGGAAGGTAAACGATGTTACACCTTTACGTACTTTTCTAGCGCAGCAGTTTACAAGATAAGGGGTTGTGGAATATTGTGCAGCATATAAATGGGCCATAATTTTACGAAAACCTCTGCACTGTTGATTCATAACTTTTCCATGCGATTATATTAGCGAATTTACTTTAGCTTATGATTTATTTAGCGTTTTTTCTTCCTTTTGCTTTCTCTCTCTCTCTCTCTCACACACTCGTTTCTCATCCTCATCTTTATTTTCGCGCATTTAATATGTTGCTTCCGCTCTCTTGTACCATCATCAAAAATATACGATTGCTTTTTTTTCCATTTGCAATTTTCTTCAGATTTAATTTCGTGTTTTCGATTAAAAACTTTATCGTCGTCGAGGTCTAGAGAAGCTTTTTTTTCTTCTCGTTGGCTATTTTTTTTTCGTTCTTTCTTTCTTTCTTTATACTGTTACGACGAACCGAATTTTATAATATTATATAAGAAGACGAAGATTGGCGAAGAGAATATAAAATCGTACGGTAAAACGATAAAATTATATTTCTATCGGAAGTTTGTTCTGATAGTAAATATGACGTTATGGACTGTGTAAGGGTGCAACTTGTCCTGCCATTCGAGTCGCTCGCTCCTCCGTACTTCTCTCCACTTGTCGAAAAGTTTTGATAAAATTACAAATAAAACTTGGTAAAAAGTTTAACGTCATTTCATATGTTTCCCTATCGTGTATTAATTTTTCCGCAATATCTTACGCTACGCTATTTTCTTCGATACTTTTGTTTTTGTTGCTGTAACTTCTTTCCGCATTTTATTCTTCTTTCAATTAGACAAACGTCTACGAAAAAAAAACTATACGTTTTCAGCAAATTAGGTATTCTCTTAATACTCCGGATATTTTTCAAAACTGAGCCGATATTAATATCTCATTGTATACACGATTTTTTTTTTTTTTTAGGCTAATTATTTTCGCTCTCAAAGAAAGGCTGTCTATTATGATTTGATAAACTAGAAACTACGTTACGAGTAGAGTGAACACTGATCTTGATACCGCAGACGGAAGAAAACTCATTTATTCGACTCCAGATTGATCAGTAACGCTCATTTCACCAATGAGATTTATTCTTTGGCTGATTGAGATTGAATATATAATCATGAAAATGGTTTTGATTCAAACTTCAATAATATTCAGAATTTTTGAAAGGAAATGAGTTGTTGGAGCAGGGACGTACTTAGCAATTTGGAAGCCCCGTATCAACTTGATTAAATAGGTCGCGTTTATTCTTACTACCCCCCCCCCCACATTTTTCTATTTAATCCTTTTAGTCGTGCAATGAATTGTCGAAATTCGATCAATCAGTTTAATATTTATTTCATCCGAGCTCCTTTCCATTCCGAAAAAAAGTTATAAAAGGAGGAGGGATCATCAAGCGATAGAGAAATTTTAATTACAGATTAGAATTGCGGATGAAAAAATTTTCATCACATTTTTTACACATTGTTATCAAATTTGCTCCCAATTTTCAATAATTTTCAACAATTTTTGAACAATTTTCACCTAATTTTCAACATTTTTATGTCATTTTTGATCAATTTACGACATTTTGTACGCATTTTTACCTAGTTTTTAGTCAATTTTGAATGATTTTTAACGTTTTTTTCTTATTTTTACTTAATTTTCACCCCTTTTCCAAATTTTTTTTAGATTTTTGATCAATTTTCTGTATGTTTTACGCATTTTGTTAAATTTTCACCCAATTTTCAACACTTTTTCATCATTTGTGATCAATTTTCTCCATTTATCACATATTTATGTCAATTTTTCAATCCATTTTCAATGATTCCTAATGATTTTTTTCATATTTTCACTCAATTACCTGCTAATTTTCAACATTTTTTTCAGATGTTTGATCAATTTTCGGCATTTTTTATATGTTTTTATCAAATTTTCACTGGGATTTTCTTCATTTCTTTTATGCATTTCAATCAATTTTATACTAATTTTGAATAATTTTCCGTCAATTTTTACCACATTTATTTGTCTTTTTTGATAAATTTTTAACAATTTAGGTCAATTTCTACCTAGTTTTCAATATTTTTTTCGCAATTGTTAATCAATTTTTTGCACTTTTTACTCATCTCTAACAAATTTTTACCCAATTTTCAACAATTTTTCTTCATTTTTCATCAATTTTGCAATTTTTTACGCATTTCTGACAATTTTTTACCAATTTTCAATGATCATCCGTCAATTTATAACACATTTTTTTGTGATTTTGGCATGGCTGTTTCTTAGAGCTAAGGGTCATTCTGTGAAGACCTTAGGTTTTTCGCGTTATGGTTTTCATTTTTGGACCTTATGTTAAAATTTTAACATGGATATGTCTCAAGGATGGGAAAGTTTGATAAAGTTCACAATGAAAGATGAGCATGGCTGATTTTTGGACTTGATGTTAAAATGTCTGACTTGAAATGGATATGTCTAATTGGGGGGGGG
>FIZR01019157.1:0-36842 GCA_900060175.1 Ferrisia virgata | reverse complement strand
GGGGGGGGGGGGGGGGGGGGTCGAGATCTTATCTTCAAAATTGGTGGTTTAAAACCAGCATAAAGATGTTTGTGAGTGGTAATTTTTCAGAGGTTTTTAAATGTTAGCTTTCCACCTTTATGCTCATCATGAAAAATTGAACGCTCATCTTCGAAAGTGCAACTTTGAGCTTTGAAAAATGTGACCATCAATTCTGAATCTGATTTTAATTTTGTGCAAGACCACGCGAACGGATTCATCTTGAGTTAAACTCATCTCGAAATATGAGCCTTTAAAGTTGAGCTATTTGACTAAAAAATCGCAATTGTTCGAAAATTTCAAGAGCCAACCCCCTCTCCCTTCAGCTCCGTGAAGAGTTAAGGTCAAAATTACGGTGAATTTTTCACTAGACCGCCGAGAAGAACTTGTTAAAAAATTTTGAGCGAAATTGAAAAACCTGTGTTACTTTTTTGGGTCAGTTTGACATGAAATGAGCCAGGTGAAACTTACCAAAAATCACATCACGAAGAGGTGTTGAAAAATATGAAAATCTACTGGACCACGAAAAGAAGTTTTGAAAGGCTGTTGAAAATTCAACAGAATTCATCGATCGGCAACAAAATTGATTTTTTTTTCTCTGCGTCGTAGCGTTGCGAATTCGAAATCTCTGTGGCGATGTAATTTTTGAGGTAAAAGTTATGTAATTCTTGGAAAATTGACGAAAAATTGGAAAATGAAGAAAAGAAAAAAATGATACCAGTAACATTAATTTTAGGAAGTCTGAAAAATCGGAAGCTTTTGAGCTGAATACTTTCTTATGAAATGAAGAAGGAAAAGTACGTTGTCATTGTTAGTTTCAAAAATGATCCTACTTTGAAAACCCGTAGCTTTACCCACCCTTTGTTGAACTAAGATCATGCAATTTTATATCGTGGCTTTTCTGAACTCCAAGTCAATTTCCTCAACATGTTTGCTCAAAATCAAAGGAATATATATATATATATATATATTTATATTTTTTTTCTCCACCCTATGAACTATAACGTATTTTTATAAATTTAAAACTTAGTTCGTATTTGTAATCTATTCCAAACAAATATTGATAAAATAAGCGTAGTTAGATAAAAATTGTTTTATGCTCGCTTTGCTTCTGCATCTGTCAAAAATTTCTTACATTTATCTTCAGGTTTGCTACGATACTGTTTCATTCTGGGTCGTGCGGGATCTGAACAGTCGGTCAATTGGCGTTGATTACGAGCGAATCTATACTCATCAATCTTGATGAAATAAAAGCATCTACGAGGGTCATCGTAGACGTTCCCAACGACTCCATCTTCGCAAATTGGATCAATTTTTTCCGACACAGTCATCGTACATGTTAAACATGCTAAACATTGAACGAAAAAGAAAAGGTCGAGGTTAAATTTCTTCAAGTTTGTCCATCGAAGTTTTTATGAAAAAAATTACCAGCTAGTGAGTAGAAAATGGCTAATTTCATGTTCAGATTTTTAAAGGTATAAGTTTCTAATCACGTATTGAACTGTATTGTTGATGAAAATATTAGGGATACAGGTACGAATTTTAGTAAATAAAATAATAAAGACTACCGGTCAAAAGCAGAAATTTTGCACAGGTAGTAAAGAGTAGGTACGTGTTACAAATTGCACCACAATTACTTGAGAAATATTTTTAAAGGTTCTTGACGCTTATTGTCTATACTACGTACCAGAAGACCATGAATTTTAACAATCGTTTGCGCATAACGTTATCAAAATTGTTCATGTTAGGTGCTAATAGCTGTGA
Organism: Ferrisia virgata; assembly: GCA_900060175.1. Lineage (NCBI taxonomy): Eukaryota > Metazoa > Arthropoda > Insecta > Hemiptera > Pseudococcidae > Ferrisia > Ferrisia virgata. The sequence continues at coordinate 35,060 of FIZR01019157.1, read as the reverse complement.
ATTATTTTAAGCAGGAAACACCACACCATCGTAACATTCTCGATAAGGAAATACGCTAACATATTTTTTAAATAAGAACATTACCTATGTATCTCTATCTCTCTCTATACATTTTTATTTTGTTTACCCAAAAAAGTTTCGCTCCAACCGTCGAAATCCTTCCTTTTACCAATACACGTATAATTTTTAGCCTTATATTCTAATTGTCAGATTGTCAATAAAAGCCAGGCTATTACAGTCCATCGAAGAATGGCGAATGAGGCAGGAATATCAACAAAATCAGTTTTGGGGTCCTGGAAGACCATTAAGACAATTTTTAGCCATGTCAGATATTTATTTTTATTCTTTTTACCCGAACATAAATTTACTCCGCTCGATACTGACCAAAATCACTGCAATTGGGTCAGTCGACTCAGTTTGCCAGAGGATTAGATACATATGAGTGAGGATGAACTTGAGTCAAAATTCAGTTCTGCCTCAATTTAGGGGACGGGGTGCTGACGGGTCAAAAACGCAAAAGTTTGCTCCTTTTTAAGCCAATTAATAGAGAATCAAAACTTGTACAACATATCCAAAAAGCAACCTCTTCATTCAATTAGAAGGGAAGATAATGGGGGGGGGAGCCACTTTTTGACTCGGAAAAAGGGCTGTTCCACCCGTATCTTGCCACCAAATTAAGCTAGGAAGTTGAAATTACGTATGTACATTTTGTGGAGTCCTGGATGTACATTTTGGAGGTCTCAACTTTTCGGCCCCCCTCACTCCCACAACCCAAAAAGTGGTTTTTTGATCGTTTATTCTTATTTTTAGAGTTCGCTCCTCGCATAACTCCCCTACAAATTGTTCTAGGAACTTGAATTAGGTATGTACGTTATATAGGAGCCCTAGATTTGCCTTTTGGGGGTCTCGACCTTTCAGCCCTATTGTACCTCCTCACACCTCTAAATAAGTGGTTTTTTGGTCGATTTTTCTAATTTTCAGAGTTTGTTCTTCGCATAACTTCTCTCCAAATTTGGTTAGGAAGTTGAAATTAAGTATGTACGGTCAGTAAGAACTCTAAATGTAAATTTTGGGGGTTTTTGACTCTTTAACCCCATTGAACTCTTCTTACCCTCAATGCTAATTACGAAAACTGCATAGCAAAGCAATATTTTTTTTTTATTTTGTCCTTAGCACAATTTTCAGTAATTTTTTGTGATTTTTGAACAGCTTTTTGCACTTTAAACCCATTTTGCTTAAAGTTTTACCCAATTTTCGATAATTTCCAGCATTTTTTCATAATTTTTGATGAATTTTCTGCAATTTTTATCATAGTTTTACCCAATTTCCAATTATTGTTTATGTTTTTAACTGTTTTTTAAGTAAATTTTCGACCATTTTTCGTGGTTTTTCATCATTTTTTTACACCTTTTCCTACATTTTTATAAAATTTTTACCCAATTTTCGATGATTTTCAGTGATTTTTATCATATTTTTGATCCATTTTCTTCAATTTTTCAATGTTTTTCCATGATCTTGGATCATGTTTGTTTTTACTTTTTGCATATTTTTTAAAATTTCCCCCTGTTTTCGATAATTTTCGGCATTTTTTCATAATTTTTAATCAATTTTCTGCTATTTTCATCACAGTTTTACTTGATTTTCAATAATTTTCAGCTGTTTTCATTTTATATGAGGTCAATTTTCAATAATTTTTCAATTTTTTTGATCACAGTTTTACACTTTTCATGCATTTTTATCAAATTTTTACCCAATTTTCGATTTTTTTTCTCAGTTTCGGTCAATTTTTCAACGTTATTTCATGATTTCTGACCAATTTTTTGCAGCTTTTCCTGATTTTTTTTTATTTTTTGTCCCGTTTTCCATTATTCTGTGCATTTTGTATCATGCTTTTGGTCAATTTTCGTCATTTTGGATGAACTCTTTTGCACTTTTTACCCATTTTTTTCAATTTTTGATCAATTTTTTGCAATTTTTTTCATAACTTACGTTGATATTCACCAATTCTTCATCGATTTTTCTATGATTTTTGATCAATTTTTCTCACTTTACTTATTTTTATTAAACTTATACAAAATTTTCGATGATTTTCGGCGAATTTTTACTTAATTTAGATTGATTTTCGACCATTTTTTTCATAATTTAGTTCAATTTTCAACCATTTATCAACATTTTTTCGTTATTTGCGATCAATGGTTTGCACTTTTTACTGTTATTTGTTAAATTTTCACCCAATTTTCAATGATTTTCAAATTTTTTGATCAATTTTTGATCAATTTTTTGCACTTTTCATTCATTTTTGTCAACTTTTTGCGGAACAAAAAAATGAACCATTAAAAAAAGTTGAGGTAAAAATGATAAAAAAATTAAAAACAAAAAAATTTTAAAGATAAAGAAATAAAAAAATATTGAAATATAAAACTTTAAAAATTACATAATATAAAAAAAAACTAAAAAAATATAAATATTAGAAAATAACAGTTCAAATTAAATAAATATGCAAAGAAATCGGTCAGTAGGTGGTGTACGTTGTTTAAATAAAATGTTATGTGTCTAATTGAAGAAATTGAAAATAAAATTAAAAAATTAAAAATTGAAAAGTGAAAAAAAATTTATTAAAAAAATCAAAAAACAAAGCATAAAAAAATTAATAGATGAAAATATCAAAATTAAAAATTAAAAAATATGAAAAAAACTAAAAAATATTTAATTAATGTGCAAAGAATTTGGTGAAGGGGGGGAGTTGACATGGATATGTCTTAGCAGTGAGGATTTTCTGAAAACGTGACGGTTTTATTTTTTAATTTGAAGTTTTTGATGAATAACTCGCGATGAAAGATAAATATGAATGATTTCTGCACTTCATTTCAAAATGTTGACGGATCTAAAAGTTTTGCCTGAAAGGAAAAAATGTCTTTAATTTAATTCTTAACCTTTGCAAAATCAAAAAAAAAAAAAAAAACTGTTATTGGGATATTTCGATATCATAGATTGTAAATAAAATGCCAGTTTTTCGTCTTAAAAGGGCTTAGTTGTCGTAATACTTTCGCTAACTTTTTTCTTATGACTTGTTTATTCAAACTAAATGCGTGAACACGATTCAAGAAGATTAAAATTAGGGGGTAAACGTTAAAAAAGTTCGAAAATTGTGCGAAAAATTTTCAGGTGAGATCGTTGGAGTATTTTTTCAAGTTTTGAGAAATCTAGGTTTCAGTGCATTTAAGCTGATACGGTGACGTAGATTACGAATACAAGGGAGGTTTTAGTGTCAAATAATCAAATTTTTTACATGGTTCACATAATACTACGTATCATATGACCTTTTTGTAAAATGACGTTTATTTTTTACAAATGTGATTAAGGTGAAAAGAAAAGTGAAAATTGCACTGAAAAGTGTTAAAAGTTATGATTAGCATAACGAAACGTTGACGTCATCGTAAATGAAAAAAAGCAGTATTTTTCGATTTTATTTCAAAATTTTTTACGACGTACTTTCAAATTTCAGGTATAATCTTCTACATATCGATACCGTACTCAATGCAACCCCAATATTCGCTATCGTTTTTGTTTCGTGCCAAGCTAATTTTCCACATTGCCCCGCCATTTAATGGAACTATTCTTAAACGAATAAGTAGCGTAGATTGAGAGAAGGTGAAATCTATGGTAAATGGGAATTCGAACGAAATTACATTTACGCGCCTTATTTACATCGAAGAATTTGCATAATGTTATAAAATTTCGCGCGAAAATTCAATAAGTAATGAAAGAAAAAAAAACACACTTTAATAAGATAAGATAAGAAGAAAAAAAAGGCTGCAGCTTCTTACACCTCTCTTTGCCCGTACCTATGAAAAACATCAACTTTAATGTATGCAAAAATGAAAATGATTATGTCAGGCAGATTCATACAAATCTTCGCACACGTTACAAAATACGATTTAAAATCAACGGTGTACTTTTGCATTACATTACCTTCTTTCATAGTTTTGAACTAACAGTTTGACTTTCAAGTTTAAAAGAAGCAAAAATAATGATCATGCATCAAGGATACGTACGCTTCGATTTATCCATCAAATATCACAAATCATAGTTGAGCTATGCTTGACCTTGCTGGTAACTTTCGTCGTTATTTAACAATATAACCAGGATCAGGAGGAGGGAATGAGGCGAACGAAGAAAGAAAATGGAAAATCGACGCGAACAGGGTTGTTCGGTAAAGGGGAAGACAACTCATTTTAAATCCAATTTGTCGGTCTTTTTTCACGCGACAATACGTTTTTTTTTACTAAATGGGCTATATAGTCAATTTCTGTGAAGAGTGTGCTCGAGTATATAAAGTGGCTTTTCTGGATACACACGTTGACACTTAGGAGGCGCACAGTAACGTAAAAGTTATTTGAAAATTTTCACCTTATTACCACCGTTCGATACTTGGTCTGCGACGAAGACGGCACGACGATGTTGGTGAAATGCGATTTCGTCATTCTTCTTAGGTACTTACTATTCTTTTTTTTTCTCCTCTTCCTTCTTCTTCTATCGTACACTTTTTTAACTGTTCAAAAAATTGGCTGTAGGATGAAAATAGTTTCTAATACCGGGTGTTTCGCACTAACCTTCCATTCCTTATATCAGGGATTGGTCAACTTATGAAACGTACATGTGTAATGATTAGCATACCCGAAAACTTGAAGGGGCTGAGATATGCTAGTTTCAAAATTCCATTTTTATCCAAAAGGACGTAATAAATTTCGTATGATTTTATTGTATCCTTTTTGGTTTTAATACTATATAGCTTGAAAAATAAGAGTGATAGGAACCTGAAGGAGAGAACCATTTTGAAAGAGCAAACTCAGGGCTATACTCTTGATGCACAATAAGATTTTTTTACCCTTTTTTTACATTTAACTCTCATTTATTCTTCTCCTAATCATCCAATCATCATTTTCTTGGTCTCAAATCATTTGCCAGACTTTCCTCTACAAATTATCACCAACTGGGAAAAATTTACTCTTTTCCTTCAAAAGTTACAAATAAAATTCTAGAGAAGCTCGTTGTAAAATATGAAAAATTAAATTTTCCACACAGCAGCAATGAATCTTCAGATAGGTAGGCAACCAATATAATGCATATGTACAAGGTCTTGTGTACCCTCCCCCCTTAATATTATTGTCCACTCCCGAAACACCCTGTATACTCTTGATTATGTGTGGTATGAAAATTAAGAGTAGGGGTGAAATGGTTTGTAAAATATGATAAAATAAATTTTTAAAAAACATGACTAAAAAATTTGTAACTTTTTTAGTTTTTTGTGAATAACTTTTGAAAAAGCTATTAGGAGCACCTTATTAAAACATTTTTAAATGAATGGGAGATTATCTTCTACTCAGTGGTTAGAGTGGTAACACTTAGGCTTGCATTTATGCGGAGAAAAAATATCTGCTCATTTTTTGACGAAAATACAAAACAGAAAGCATCGCTTTGCAATGCTTTTTCAGCCTGATTTTAGTGAAATTGTATAATGAAGGGTTCTATGGGGCTAAAAACTCGAAACCACCAGAAGACACATCTAGGAACCGTACTACATGTACATGCCAAAATTCATTTTCCTAGCTCAATTTGGTAGGAAGGTACTTGAAGAATAGCCTTTTTCCAAAGTCACAATCAAGGTGTGATTCTCCATTAGTCGGCTTAGTAAGGAACGATCTTTGCGTTTTTCGTACCTAAGCACCTACTCCCTTAAATCTGGGCATAACTGAATCTAGACTCAAGGTCATCTCCACTCACATATATTTGATCTGTCGCCAAACCCTTGGGTTTACCACCCTACCCTCTAAGTTAAAGATGCTCTCCCATTCATTTGAAATTTGTTTAATGAGGTGCTGGCAATAGCTTTTTCAAAAGATGTTTTTAGTCTGATTTTCTATATCATATCGCCAATGAAAACCAGGCTATTACAGTCTATCAAACAATGGTGGCTGGAGGAAGAGAAATACCTACAAAATCCGTTTTGGAGTCCTGGAAGACCATTAAGACAACTTTTGGCCACGTCGGATATTTATTTATTTATTATTTTTCCCAAACATTAAAATTAATTACTCAGCTCAATACGGACCAAAATCACTCAAATTTGGTCAATCGGCTCAGTTTGGCAGCGGATTAAATATATATGAGTGAGGATGAGCTTGGATCAAAATTCAGTTATACCCCAATTTGGAGGAGGGAGTGCTGAGGGGTTAAAAACAGAAAAATTACCCTTTTCATGTTAATTGATAGAGAATCAAAAGTTGTACAACATATCCAAAAATCAACCTCCTAACCCAATTAGGAAGGAAGATATAGGAGTTTTCCAGCTTTTTGACATTGAAAAAGTTCTGTTCCTCCCATATCTCCCCACCAAAATGATCTAAGAAGTTGAAATTTTGCATGTATATTTAGCAAGGGCCTTAAACGTATCTTTCGGGGGTCCGAACTGTTCAGCTCCATTGCACCTCTCAAAGCCTCAAACATGTGGTTTTATTTTGGGGGTTTCTCATGTTTTGAGTTTTTGAGTTCGTTTCTCGCTCATAAATCTCCTCGAAATAGCGCTAAGATTCCGAAATTTGGTATGTACATTTAGTAGAGACCTCAGATGTGCTTTTTGGACATCTCGACTTTTCAGCCCCATTTCATCCCTACACAGCGCCAAATATGTGGTTGTTTTTTTTGAATTTTTGAGATTGTTCCTCGCATGACTTTCTTCTAAATTTAGCTAAGAGCTTGAAATTATCTACGTACGTTCATTAGAGGCCCTAGTTGTGCCTTTTGGGGGTCTCGACTTTTCAGCCCTATTGTACGTTCTCATAGTCCCAAATTTGTGGTTTTTTGATCGTTTTTTCTTATTTCTAATATTTGTTCCTCGCTGAACTCTCCTTCAAATGAAGCTGAGAAGTTGAAAATAGGTCATTAAAGACCCTACATGTGTAGTTTGAGGTTGTTGTCTTTTTAGCCCCATTGCACCCTCCCTATCCACCATGCTAACGAGGACAAAAAGCATCGCAATGTGATGCAGTTTTTCAATGAAGCGATGCTTTTTTTTTTATAACTATTTTGTCATATTTTACGAACCACTTCACCCCCATTCTTGATTTTTTTTTTAGTAAACAGCGAATTTTCATTATTAATAATTTTTTTTCTATAAATTTTCAAATGAGCGGCAAATTTGGGAAATAACAAAAATTTGAAAATAGGATGTCTCAGCTCCTTCGAATGTTTGTGTATACTAACCATATTACGTATAGGTCTCATGAGTTGACTATCGCTAGTATAAGGGCAGCGAGGTTAATGTGAAACACCCGGTACATATGAAGATATTCGTTCGTTGTATTTTGTCCTGTATCTTGCAAGAGATACACTCCAGTATTAGTATATGTATGCGGTAGCAACGGTCCGAAAATCATTGGCGTGTTTACAATTTGCGATTTGTATCTCTTTTGGATATATTTCGCTTAACGTATCGAAAAAATTCTACCAATTTTCGGACAAAGCTTTTTGTGTACTCGAGAGTAAGATTTTAACAGTGTCTTCGACACTTCAAACACATCTCATTTGCGAAGTATAAAATGTAAAGATATATCCATGTGTAGACAAGTAGAGGGAAAAAAGCCACCTATATGTAGGTAAATGTTTACAAAAGGAAAAAAAAAAGAAGAAAAATAAGATGTAATTGCGAAGAAAACCGAAAATCCTTTTGGAGTGGTTAATTGGAGCGTGGTGTATTGTCGATGTGTATGTTGCTTTTTATTGTACAATGTACGTAAAGATCGCAGCGGGATGTAGTCGTATTTGACGCAGCGGTTGTCCCTTCGCAATTTATAAAAACGGCGCGAGTTACGCAATTAAAATCAACATGTACAGTACCGTGTACGTGCGCCTGTATTGAGTATTGGATTGGCACAGTCATACTGCCAATACACCGTACTGTTAAATTGAGGGTGAATTTTAAAATGGAATGTCTATTTGAAAAAAAAAAAATTACCTCTGTTTAAGGGTGTATTTTTCTTACTTACGAGTATCTAAATCATGAAATGAACGAACTCCTGTAGTGTCAAATTGCTATTTATATTTCATGCCTGAAGGTGTTGGTGTGGGTCATATTTTATTTACGTGTTTTTTTTTTTTTGTATACACTGGCAACTCCACAGAACGACCACACAATCATCAGATTTTCGGTTTATTTGGAATTTTTGTAGCTCCAAAAAAAAAAAAAACAAGCAAAATATGGATCCATGAAAATTATACCAATAATTCATGACGTGTATCTAATCTACGTATACAACATTTTACTATGTAAAAAAATTTTCAAAATTTCCAAACTACGCTTATAATGAGCTCTGGTATCTAAAATTGAATTTTGACTTATCGATAAACCGTAAAAATTCAAAATGATAAAGGGGACGTTAAAAATTTCTGTGAAAAGTTTTCACATCAAAAGTAACACTTCGGATTACTTTGAAAGTGAGTGAAATAAAAGCCAATTTCACTATTTTAAAATCACATAATCTTCGTGTGAATTTTTTGAAACTTTCCTAATCCCCCCTCCCCGCCATATAGAATACATAGTCTTTAATAAATTTAGTTCTGGGGATGCTTTTTAAACCTGATTTTCATAACATAAAAAAGGTATTAAAATAGTCCACTAAGGAAAAGGAGCTGTCTGCGATATTTTTTCTTGAACTGTGGTAGGGGTACAGCTGGATATTGGGGTGAAAAGCTGCTTAAACTCTCAAAAGACACGTCGAAGATCTGTACTAAATTTTTATACAAAATTTAAACTTCTTGGCTCAATTTGGAGTAGAAATATGGGAGGAACAAACTCAAAGAATAGGAAAACCGAACAAAAAACTACATTTTCGGTACTGTGAGGAGGCGCAATGAGACTGAAAAGTCGAAACTCTCAAAAGGCACATCTGTACCCCTATAGCTCAATTTGGAGAGGAGATGAAGGAGGAAGAGTTCTTTTTCAAGGTCAGAATGGAAGTGAACCCTCATATCTCCCCTCCCCACTCCTCCTTATGAGCTTTCCATTTTAAAACATTCAGCTTTTTAGCTGCAATAGGTTTAGAATGAAAATTGTCTGAACTGTTTGTCTTGTAGACTTGGATTTTTACCATATAACCCCCCTCCCACCTTCCCTTCACCTATGAATCAAAATTATTCAAGCTTGAGGTAAAGGGTGATAGTACTGCACGGTAAAATATGAATAATTTTCTTGGAGGTTTCTGCTATTCTCCGAATTTGTTCATCCCATATCCCTCCAGCAAATTGAGCTTATTTTTCTTCCCCGAAGACTAAAATCATTTGCTCAACTCGATACCGACCAAAATCGATCAAATTTGGAAAATAGGTTTAGATTGGCGGCGGATTTGATATTACCGAGTGGGGATGGCCCAGAGTCAAAATTCAATTGTGTCCAAATTGTGGGGAAGGGGTGCTGAGGAGTTAAAATCGCAAAAATAGTTCTCTTTTGAGTCAATCGATAAACAATCCAAAGTTGCGTAATATATCCGAAAATCAGCCTCGTAGGTCAATTGGGAGGGGAGATATGAGAGTTTATCCCCATTTTAACCTTGAAAAAGTACTATTCCTCCCCTATCTCCCCATTAAATTGACTTGAAAAATTTAAATTAGGTATGTAGAATTATTAGGAATCTTAGATGTGTCGGGGGGGGGGGGGGGGGGGGGGGGGTCTTGACGTTTCAACCCCAATGCACCCTCCCTCCTAACTCCGAATATGCAGTTTTGACATGGATATGTCTTAGGGTAGGTCATCTTTTTAAAATTGTAATTTTTCTGAAGTAACGTTTTTAATTTTTGGACTTTATGTTAAAATGATAACATGGATGTCTTGAAGGTGGGACAGTTCGATAGAACTTAAGATGAAAAATTAAGATGATTATGAATGACTTTTGCACTTTATGTTAAAATGTTAGAATCGATGTCCAATTAAAAAAAAAATTGAGCATCGCTTTGCGATACTTTTTTAGCCTGATTTTCGTGGCATATTACAATAATGAGAATTGAAAAAAAGCATCGCTTCGTAATCAGCATTGCGGGTAGGAAGGGTTCAATGGAGCTAAAAAGTCAAGATTCCCAAAAGGCATATCTAGAACCCCTACTCAATATACATACCTAATTTCAAGTTCCTAGCTCAGCTTGAAGGGGAAATTAAAAAAATAAAAAAAACCAACCACAAACCCACTTTTTTTGGGACTGTGAGGGGGTGCAATGGAGTTAAAAGGTCGGAACCCCCAAAACGCACACCTAAAACTCCAACTAAATGTACATACCAAATTTCAATTTTTTAGCTTATTTTGGTGGGGAGATAGGGGAGAAATAACTCTTTTTCAAGGTCAAAAAGTGAGAAAACCTTCATATCTCCCCTCCTAATTGATGCAGGAGGTTGATTTTTGGATATGTTATACAACTTTTGATTCTCTGTCGATTGACTTGAAAAGAGGCAATTTTTGCTTTTTTGACCCCTCAGTACCTCCTCCCCCAAAATGAGGCAAAACTTAATTTTGACCCAAGCGCATCCTCCCTCGTGTATATCTAATCCACCGCCAAACTGAGCTGGTTGACCGAAATGGAGCAATTTTGGTCGGTATCGAGCGGAATAAATGATTTTAATGTTGGGGAGAGAAGGGGTGGATAAAAAAAAATTTGAAAAATAGCTGACGTGGCTAAAAAATGTCTTAACGGTGTTCTAGGACCTCAAAACGGATTGTGTTGATATCCCCTGCCCCCTTCATCCGCCGTTGGTCGATAGATTGTAATAACCTGGTTTTCATTGACAATATGACATAAAAAATCAGGCTCAAAATTTAAAAAAATTGAAAAATTGAAAAAAATCAAATTAAAATGGAAAAAATGAAAAATCAAACAATAAAAAAAATTATTTATTTATTTATTTATTTATGAAATTTTAGGGTTGAAAAAATGTATGATGATGGTTTTTAATTTTTGCGCTTTCAAGTTACATTTCACTAAAAACGTACCCTACGTAAACTTGTTTTCAGCGTTGCATACCCATGATCTATGATTTTCCCCTAAAAAGGAAAAGTGCCTAAATTTTTGAGCTAAGAGGTTAAAATTTGGTACGCTGGTCCAAAATGTGGTTTTTAGGGATCTCGACTTTTCAGCCCTATTGCACCCCTCCCTTTCTCCACCCTCGTAAATGCACTAGACTGTATAAAGGTGGTCATCAATTTTGCTGTAGATTTACTTTTTACATTTTCAAGCCGAACATTTTCTTCATTTACTTACGATGTTATTTATTCACTATGTTTATTGTTCTTTGTTTCAGGTGTTTCCTCTTTTACACTGGCGAAATACAAAGGCTTACATTGTAATTACGATTCTACGTGAAAGTTCCATTCATTAACTCCAAATAATCACAGAATTCAATCGTATAAATGTAGTCATCATTGAAAAGTAAGCATTTTTTTTAGTATTACTATAACTATGCTTACTTGGTATAAATGTTGAAGTTGCAAATGGTCCGACGATATGAATCATTGGAGCTATCGAAGGCAAAAGTCCAATAATGGAAAAAAATCGAATTAGAAATTCACATTCCATGTTCTTGAAACAAGTTATTTGAACATGGTCGAGTCTCAGCAGACTGTAATATGAACTCTAAAAAGTAATATTTATCGGGGGCGGGGGAGGGGGGTTTACGATGAGATAACTTTGAAAAACTGTCAAAAAATAATAGTTAGAAAATTCATCGCGTAATTTCGAATTTGTTTGTAAAATTTTTGCAATAATTCTGAACGAGGGTATCAAGAAAATGCAAAATATTTTAAAAATTTTTTCGATAAATAATTGTAGAAATTTTTTTTTCCCCAATTTCTATCATTTCATGATTTTAATGCTGTATCCAATAGAATGTTTTTAAGAACAATAACAAAACAGTAAAAAGAAGACAATATCTGTATGAAAATGTTTTACAAATTCGACCGTATACATATTTTACATCGATATTTACAATTAACTAAACGCATCACCGATGGCATCTTAACAATTACACGAGGAATAATTACATTAATATTACGTTGTTTAAAAATTTAAAAAAAAGGTACCACTGCAACTTGTTGTAAAGTGAACAAGATTTCGTCGTTTAAAAAACGTATTTTTAATGTAATTATTCGTAATTTATATAACACGTTAATTACCAATATAATTTTACAATACGAGAAACAAATCATCGGTGCCATTTAAATCTAAGCAATTTTAGGTAATTACACGATTAATTACAAATATACATTTCACATACATGATTAAAAAAAAATTGTTCGAAAACGGATTAAAATCATTCCGATAAAGCCAATTGAGCTAATAAACCTTTACGCGTTTTGTTAATGGCACCATTTTCGACGGTTAATTTTACTTTTTTAGAAACACTCACAGAAGTACTGGTAGATTTTCTTTTTTCGCTCTGTAACAAAAAATATAGTAAAATAGGTTTATTTGACTCTCGATCGATGAATTAAAATTCAAAATTAAAATGTAAAAATCAACGACGTACTTTTTCAACAGTCACGGTAACAGGCTGCTTTTCTGGACTTTTAGCTCCAAACACGAAATTTCTACCATTCTTAGCTCCGTTAATATTACTTTTGGTTTCGCTGACTTGAAGTGCCATTTTAGACAGGAGTAATTTACCTCTGGATAAGAATGAACCGCATTTAAACTGCAATACAATTATATTTCGTTCAGCATAAGAATATAAGATTTTTCAACGAGTGGTGGAAAAATGCGCAAATTGAACATACTTTAGGATTCATCTTCGGTATATCTTGATCTGGGTTATCTTTATTGATGGTCTTGGTCAGAGAGGTACGTTGTACAATTTTGGCAGTAATACTTTCGTTGATTATTTTCGTACTATTTGGTAACTGCATAAGACTACTTTCGATGTTTTCTACAGTCGTCTCATCCAATATTGATTTTCTTTGCTGCAAAAAAAAAAAAAAAAATAGGTATAAAAAATGATAAAACGCAAAGTACTATATGTGAAGACTAAAAAAAAAAAAGACTATTGACAGATCAAAAGCACGTAGCTTAGGTTTCATGTTTGGAAAACTGCCACATACTCGGACGTGAAATCAAAAAAAAAAAAAAAGATTACCTCCTGTTGCGAAAGGAACGTTTCACGTTCGTGTCGAATTTTTCTCCAGTGCTCTTCACTTTCTTCGTTGTCGTCGCCATCGTCGTTCAATTTATTCTCTTCGTCCGAATCGTAGCTGTAGTTTTTAAAGAAATCGTCTCCGTCTGCGAATAGAATGTTTTTAGATTTGAAACACAGTTAACAATATCGATTAGCTATAGGTACTCGTATATTCGATGTATCGAGGAGAAATTACCTGTTAAATTTTTCCATTGAAATTTACGTTGTCTTTTGCCATCCGAATGTAATTCGCCATCCTCGAGCAGCATTTCTTTCAGCAAACGTACGTCGTGTTGATCATCGTCTAGAAGTTGTCTCCTGCGAAAGCCAACGCGACAGATTCGTATTAAAATTGGTGGTTGTGTAGGAAGGGGGGAGGGGGGCGAGCTAGTATCAGGTCAAAGCTCGTTTCGAATATACGCTTACATGTGAATTTTTCCTAATTCTTCCTTCAGTTTATCAGTATCGATCTCGTCGTCATCTCCTTCCTCTTTTTCCAGTCGATCTAAATCTTTTTCGTTTTCATCCTCGCTTCCCCATTCAGATTCCGATAATTCGGCTTCGTTTTCGAAAAATTCTTTAGCAGCGACTTTCTCATACGAGACTAGTTCTTCTTCCGAATTATATCCGAATTCTTCGGCTTCGACGTTGTCTACTTCTACGCCTTCTTCATCTTCGTCGACATCTTCTTGCTCGTCGGCCTCATTTTCTTCATCTGATGGATCGTCGTCGTTTTCCTCATCGTTGGTCGCTGCTGGTTCGTCATCTGTGAGTAAACAATATATGAAAATTTCTACTATCGATTACAATTATCAAAAAAGGAGGGAATAGGACAAGGGGGGGGGGAGGTCTTTAAGTAACAGTTTTTAACCTGATTTTCGGTGTCGTAATGTCAATGAAAACCAGATTTTTACGATCTGTCGACCCATAGTGGTGGATAGGGCGGGGGGTGTAAGTAAAATCCGTTTAAGGGTCCTAAAAGACCATTTAGACCATTTTTGGTCATGTAAAATATTTATTTTTCATTTACACCCCCCTTCCACCCCAATAAAAATTATTTGCTTAGCTCGAAACCGAGCAAAATCGATCAAATTCAGGAAATAGGCTCAGATTAGCAGCAAATTTGGTATTCTTAAGTAGGGTTTTGACTTCGGGTCAAAATTCACTTGGGCTCAATTTTGGGTGAGACGGTACTGAGAGGCTAAAAATCACAAAAAAAATCTTCCTATTCTAGTCAATCGATAGACAATTAAAAATTGTATAACATATCGAAAAATCAGCCCACTATATTAATTAGGAGGGAAGATATCAGGATTTCCCCCTTTTTAACCTTGAAAAAGGGGGCTGTTCTTACCTTATCGCCGCTCCAAATTAAGCTAGAAAGTTTAAATTTGGTATGTAGGCTTGGTAAGGGTCATAAATGTGCCTTTTGGCGGTTTCAACTTCTCCACCTCATTGAGTCTACTCACAGCCCCAAAAATGTAGTTTTCTCGTTACTTTTTAGTCTGATTTTTCATGTCATATTAATCTACGGCGGATAGGGGGGGAGGGGGGGGTCAACAAAAACTGTTTTGGAGCCCTACAAGACCATTGCGACCATTTTTTGCCACGTCAGATATTTATTATTTTCTCCCTCCCTCTCCCCCTTCCCATGAAATTAGAAAAGTATTTGATCAGCTCGATACTGACCAAAATTGACCAAATAAGGAAAATTAGGCTTCGATTGTTGTGTCATTCGATTTTCTGGAGTGGGGATGGCCTCAGGGTCGAAATTCTGTTGTGCCCAAATTTGGAGGGGGGATGTGGAGCAGCTAAAATTAGGAAAATTGTTCTTTTTTAAGCCCGATCGATAGGCATTCCAAAGTTGTATTACATATCCAAAAATCAATCTCCAAGATTAATTTGGGGGAGGGGGTGATATGAGAGGTTCTTCCTCTTTTCACCTCAAAAAAGGGCTATTCCCCCCTATCTCCCCACCAAACCGACCTAGGAAGTTGAAATTTGGTATGTACATTTAGTAGGGGCCGCAGGCGAGTCTTTTGGGCAGCGTCGACTTGTCAGCCTCATTAGACCCCCTCACAGCCCCCAAAACGTAATTTTTTAGTCGATTTTTCTGATTTTCTTAGTTCGTTCTTCGCATAACTCCCCTCCAAATTGAGGTGAGAAGTTGGAATTTAGTGTGTAGCAGATCTGCTTTTCGTTGGTGTCGACTATTTAGCCCTAATGAAACTCTGCTACCCTTTTTACTGCCTTTTGGGGGTTTCGTCTTTTCAGTCTCATCACAAGCCCCCCTCCTTTCCACCCTGAAAGTTTTGTTTTTATTTTCTCTACGAATTGAGCTAGGGAGTGGGAATTTGGTATTTAAATTTAGTATAGGTTCTAGATGTGCCTTTGGGTGGTGTCGACTATCTAACCTCATTGCACTCCCTCCCCCCTCCCTACTCTTACCACTGATTAGGAAAAAAACCATTAAACTTGCGTAGTATTATAAGATTTCACGAAAATCAGGCTAACTTGTTTCGTATCAAAGCCAATGATATGAAGAACGGTTCAACCAACATACCCGAATCTTCTGCTATCCTCATAGTTGGTTTTTTTCTAACGATCACTTCATCTTCCTCATCGTCATCCTGTTCATCGTTTGCTTTATTCGACGTATCATTTGGTTCGTCCAACTGATCTCTGTAGAAAAAAAAAAAAAAATAGAAAAAACATTAGCACACCAGTGAAATGAAAAACCAATAAATCGTAAGTTTAAAACTGCAAATACGATGTTTGTGTGGTCTTAACGTGCAGTAAATTGATTTCTGTTGAAAAAAAATAAAAAAATTCGTAACTTTGGTAGAGACCAGAGCGAGAGAGAGAGAGAGATAGACGGAAAAAACACTGTGTCGAAATGCTGTGACAAATGATACCAATTAAACCGCGAAATTCTGCGTTGTTTGTCGAAGTGAAGAGTTATGTGAAAAATAAAATTATAATTTTAACATTTGCAGCTCAATACGAAGGTTCGCACATCGCATTAGCAAGCAAACCCATCCAAGACATGAAGCATTTTCCAACGGTTACGGTTCTTCTGTTCTTCGTAATTTTACGGGTAAGACGAACATCAAAATGATAAATTTTCAAAAATTGTTTCCAATAAACGATATAAATTTAAAATTAACGTGTATCATAATGTTACAGGAGGTTCGATGCGGTGGTGAAGGAGGCGGCTTATTCGGTTCGTTATTATCCGGTTGGGGTAAAGGTACCTCCGAAGACGCGGTAAGTTACCAAAATCAGAGCTACTTATTTAGTATTAAGTATCAAGCGGGTAAGTGGGGAGAGATTTCTGAGACGAATACAGTACTCTGTTGCGTGGTTCGATAGAATTTGGAGGGTACTGCCACCAAAGATGGGAAACCAGAAGTTGAGCAGAAAGAAATTCTTTCAATGCGCGATAAATTTCAAAACATAATACTCTCTCAAATGCCATCAGTTCCCGATTCTTTCCGTATCCCATTCTTACTGGCACTCAAAGGTTTGCTGGGAAGTTTGCCCACTGCGTTGATCACAAATCCGCTCATCGACGAGATTATCAAAAAATTCGCCACAGATCGAGATAAACAGATGATTTCGAACGCCGACACGACCGACGCTTTAATATTCAGATTAATGGCGCAGAAAATTGACGAAAAAAATCTAAACGAGTTTTTGCTCCTGGGAACCGAAAGTAGGTTGGTGAAAAGGGTCACTGGGCATTTTATGAAATCTCTGCAACAGGTTATCGATAATTTCGCCGTCGATTATATGGAAAATATTAAACATAAGTTACCGCAGAAATTTAGTAAGTGAAATTCACCAACCGTCCATTGAATATAAAATTATTTTACGTATTATTAATATTATTTTAAGAATGATTAAACGACTAGCGTCTTTTTTTCACTCATCGATACTGGCGAAAAAAAATTATCTCCAATGTGAATGGTAGGAAAGGGAAGAGTGTATCGCTGTTTGATTTTTTTTAAATCGATTGTTTAATTTCGAATACTCGATTAGATTAATTAATGAGATAAAAATAACTGCTCAGTTCAGTTACCTTTATTTTGGTTTCGATTAATCGATCAATTGATTCAAACTTTTAGATTTAATTCGATTTTCATCGTAATTACATTATTAACCATGTTTGAAAAATTCAGCTTAAATCTGTAGACACCGAATTTTCGATTCAATCGTCAATTAATTTCTAATTTGGACTCCCCCCCCTTCTTCTCCCAACTCCCCTACTTATTCGAATAATTTTAGAAAATTGCATGAAAAAAATTAATGGATTAATCGAGTACTACGAAAAAGCTTGATAATTTACGCCGATATCGGTGAAATATGTAATTTCGTCAGCAGCATTGCCTGACCTATCCTATTTTACGTACTTGTCCGACGCTTCTGTTGACCTTTCAACGGTATTATCAGTATCTGGCAACGTTAAACAAATATCCTATAAGGAAAAAAAATTGTATTAATTTTTATTCAACTCGAATAAATATTCGAAGATCGTGCATTATTTAATATCGAACCTGAGAATCGTCCGCATTCTGCGAGTCGACGAAGAAATCATCATCGTCAGCAGCATTTACGATGTTGTCACATTTCGATGGATTTTGGGTAGCAAAAGTCCCCGAACAAATGCCAAAAATTTGACTAGCTGATACACCTTGGGTCAAGTTTGATTGCGAACTGTTTTCCAATCCGAGCAGCTTATTTTCTACGATTTTTACAAATAAAACGAAAATTATTAATCGTATTGAAAATTGGTATTCGTCGCAGTCAATCTTGGTGAAAGTCAAAAAAAATTCCTATCTGATTTTGTTTTTTTCACTGAATATGTCAGCAAAGTGTCCACAAACAACGTACTAAAAGTTGCCATCGATAGGAGGTGAACACGACGCACCAGAGGAGGGAGGGATTAAGACCATCCCAAAAAATTGGTTTTTTCAGCATATTTCCGTAAATATCAATTTTAGCCTCACAAGAGTTATATACGAATTTAAAGTGGACTCAATTTCTTACAACTTTGGTTCTATAAATTTTTTCGTAGGTCCATTAGGGACGACGGGGGTGAATTATCGAAAAAGGGTATTCTTCGGGTCACAGCATAAATAGCCATAAAATGTAACGAAAACTCGCGTTATAAGTTTTATTGTGTCCTTTTTCCTTTTCCGCATTTCCCCCTTCCCCTTCTCACCACCACTCATTTTCATTTTTTCATTATTTTCACTCAAGAACCATACAGAACAAGTCAAATTTTACTAGTAGCAATAAAAATTTATAGAAACCAAGTGGTAGGAAATTGAGTCCACCTTAAATTCGTATATAACTGTTGTGAGGTTAAAATTGATATTTACGAAGATATGCTGAAAAAAAAAAACGATTTTTGGGATGATCTTGACACCCCCCCCCCCGCCTCATGTTCACCACCTATTGATTATTTTCTACGAAAAAATCTAAGATGGGATTTTTTTTTTTGACTTTGCCCTTTATTTACACAGATTGAGCGGACTATACTCGTCGCAGTTTATTGTACCTAAATCTGAACCGGTTGTGTTGTATTTGAATAACGTTTTCGCTTCTTTGTTAGCGTTGGACTTATCCGGTTTCGGAACAGGCTCATCTTTGTGGGGGAAATCTAAGCCATCACTGTCCGCAGATTCGTCGTCGTCTTCATCTTGCTCGTTGTCGACATCGGAAACTTCAGCTTCCTCATCCAAGAAGCAATTCTTGTCTCGAGTTTTTTCTTCGTAAACGACGTCGTCTTCGATTAACTCGTCGTCGTCGGGTTCATCTTCCGGATGATATGGTTCGAAGTTTAGTTTTTTGCAGGTTGCCGCATCATTTTGGTCGTTTTCTAAAAATTTTGTAAAGATGATAAATTCAATAGGGAAAAATAGAGCAGGCTAAGTAATAGTTTACCATCGATATCGTTTTCGTCTTCGGAATCAGATCCGTTATATTTGCGTTTTTCACTTTGGTATTCGTTCCAGACGGCTTCTTTTTTCAAAATAAGCATGTCGAGCATTTTCTTCTTTAGGTAGGCGTGTTTTGCACCGGGTTTCTGCAGCTTTGGATTGGCGAATTCGTTTTCTTCGTCGTTTAAGCCCAAAGTCAAGGTTTCTTTGGTGATACCGGTTACTTCGCCTTCGGTGTCGGTTTGAGTGGTTACGACGCTGTTAGAATAAGATACAGATTATTAATGGTGACAATAGAGGAAGGTTGTAATTTGAAATAGACGTACTTGACTTGCGTAGGTGTAGTTTTAGGCTTCTTTTTAGCCATCGAGTGTTTTACGAATTTTTCTTTCAGCTGATTAATACCAGTTGGTTCTTGGCGAAATGTTGGGATTTCGAATTGTATCGCGTGAGGAATGGAATTTAATTTAAGGGATGATAATTTAATGTTACGCGACAAGAGCAACGTTTCTATACGATTTTTTCTTTGGTCTATTGAAAGAAGTGGTTTGCTCGTTGATGTGGCAGTGTTCGTGTTGCTGGTTTTTGATTCAATCGAAGAAGTCTGAGATTCAATTTGGTTGGTAGGAGAATCTTCAATATTTAGTTCGAAATTATCGCTATCTTGGACTACTTTGGATGTTATTTCGTTGGACGGTTTGGTACCTTCATCTGTATTATTATTATTGCACGAATCCTCTAAACTTAGTACAAAATCATCGTCATCTTCGGCTGTTTTCGAAACAGAATCATTGGACGGTTTCGTTAGTTCATCGGTAACGATATTACACGAATCTTCTAATCTTAATTCAAAATCACAGCTGTCTGGAATTACTTCGGTTAGTGATTCATTTTTAGGTTTAGTACATTTATCGGTGTTGTCGTTACTAGAATCTTCTGATCGTAACACAGCATCTTCGCTATTCGTTAGTTCTCGTTCGATATTCTCTTTGGATGCTGATTCGTTCGATTTGGCGGATACATTTTCAAGATTTGACGAATTTTCAACGGTATCGTTCAATTCCATTGGAGTGATTTGATCATGTTTAGAACTATCCTTTGAATTGAGATCATTGTTATTTTTTTCTAATGATGGGTCTTCGGCATCAGTGATCTCGACTAAATTCATCGTTGCTGGGCTATCATCTTTATCTTTTGATTCGTGGTCGACTTGTTCTATCGTATCGCAAACCCTCTCAGAATTAGAATCAAGATTAAGAGATTGTTCTTTGTTATTTTCGTCGTCAACTGAAACAAGTTCGACAGATGCTTCGTTGTTATCGGCGATTAAATTGGTTGACGTTTCTTCGATATTTTTCGACGCATCGTTCATATCGTTAGAATTCGATTCGGGCACATTATTCGACTGCGTTTCGGTATCAGAATGATCAGATTCGGATTTATAAAAATCTTCAACCTCTTTTTGTTTAACGATCAATTGTTCGCTGAAAATTAGAAATTTATTATTCGGTTGGATTTTACCTACGATTACTTCTCGAATATTGAAAAGCTTACCAAACGGTTTTCAGCACTTCTGGCGTAGCTTTCAAAGGTATAGATGGAGCTGCTTTTCGTCTCTGCAAAAATTCGTGTAAAGAGCGTTGTTTAGGTTGATGGTATGGTAGACTAATTCTTCCTTCTCTGATCATTCGTTGAGTTTCGCTTCGAATCGATAATAATGGATCTTTTTCTTTTTTAGAAGACTGCCAAATTGGGTAACAAAATTAATAAACGCATCGTAAAGATTATACTGATTTTTTACCAATAAATTACTTTGGATCCTTTCGAAGATTTAGATTCAGTTTTACGTTTGGCAGTAGATTTTTGAACACTTTTCGGTGAAGAGCTTTCTTCATTACCGCTATCTTCCGACGAATCGGCTAATGGAGATGAACCACTGCTTTTCTGAAAGGAAAACGAAAAAAATAATTTGCAGATATAAAATGAATTTACACCAATAGAAAATCAAGACTTACCAAACGAGATTTCTTATCCGTTGTAGATTTCTTTTTATGTAATTTTTTGACCTTTTTATTCGGTTTAGAAGACAGATCGTCATCACTGGCTGATTCATCAACCATTGGTCTTATGTCGTCTTCACTTTCCAAATCAGATTCAGTTATAAGACTAAATTTACCGCCGGATTTTTGCTCAGTGTTATTTGATTCTTGAGTAGTCGACTTTCTGTTTGCAAACGATTCGTCGTCATCACTGTTATTGTTTTTGTGTGATATTTTACTCGCCGTAGATGAAGTCTCGTTATCAGAGCTATCAGATTTTTTAGATTGAGATTGAGATTGGTTTTCACTATCAGAATAGCTAGATTTATTCGATTTTTTAGACTGCGATTGAGATCGACTGTCGCTATCTGAGCTGCTGGATTTGTTGGATTTTTTAGACTGAGATTGAGATCGACTGTCGCTATCTGAGCTGCTGGATTTTTTAGACGGAGATTGAGATCGATTGTCACTATCCGAACTGCTCGATCTATTGGATTTTTTAGATTGCGATCGACTGTCGCTATCAGAACTGCTAGATCTGTTGGATTTTTTTGACTGAGATTGCGATTGATTTTCACTATCAGAAGAGCTGGATTTTCTAGCTGTAGACCGAACTTCGTCATCGGAACTATCGGATTTTCTGGATCGAGATAGAATTTTACCGTTCGAGCTGTCTGATTTCCTCACTGAGGATCGGCTATCATCGTCGGAATTATCGAATTTCATTAATTTCACGGAGGAAGTATTGGATTTAACATTTTTAATCTTGTCTGTATGATGCTCGTTGTCACTTTCATCTTTAGATGATAAAGATTTCGAACTATCTTGTGAATCATCGCTGTGATCTACGAAACCAGAACTTTTTTCGGATTTTTTATCATTGTCTGATTCATCGTCATCGCTGTTGAAAAATTTCTTAGCTTTCTGTTTTCGAGTAATTACCTCTTCTTCAGAATCGGACACTGGAATGAAATCATGGAATCAGAACGATGGGGTGTTTACATTAAGGTTATCATATGAAAATGAAATTTACTTACTTTTTGAACGATGATATTATGACTAAATTGACTTCTTCTTAATTAACTATGCAATAGAAACTTAAAGTAAACATTTAAATGATGAAATAGACAGGGAAAATAATTTTCTATTGATATTTTTTATAGAATTACTTCACGTATTGATAATTTTGGCGCGTTTTCAAAGATAAACATATGATTTAATATTTTTTGACTTTAGTAAAAAAATGTCAAAGTAAGAATACTCTCTGAAGAACGTATTTGGAAAATATCGTTCTTCATTTATTTTGAAGTAGTATTCAGCGGAATCGGAAATTTCATCATTTCGTTCCTTAAATTTCGAACAATTCGTTCAATTTAACGTTGGTAAAAAACTCAGCTTGTTGTCAACATAACACTATTTAGTTTCAGCTGTAAATTTTGTTTTCTACTGTTGTGAATGTGGTTTTTTGCGTTTTCGGTTTTTTTTTTTTCACGTCAACCGTCTAATTACAGCTATTTCATTCTAAGCTGAGGTAAGTAAGCTCATTTTTTCGGTTTGTTAGTCATCATTCTATATTATTCATAAATCGGCATTCACTTCCAGTTAATTTCCTACCGAAACAGTCACAATGTCTGGACGAGAAGGTGGCAAAAAGAAACCGCTGAAAGCTCCTAAGAAGGGACCAAAAGAATTAGACGAAGATGATGTTAAATTTAAAGAAAAACAGAAAGAAGAACAGAAAAAGTTGGCCGAAGCTGCCGCTAAAGCAAAACAAAAAGGACCTCTAGTAGGGGGCGGTATTAAAAAGTCTGGTAAAAAGTGAAAACGCTACTTGTCTGAATTGTTATTTCAAAATTTTCGTTGACTTATTGTAAGAATCTTTTTTTACTGCTAATTTACTTACGAGTTTTTCTATACATGTTTTGCCATCCGCAACGTGAACATGAAGCAATTCTTACTGTAATTTTGAATTTTATACCGAATGCTGTATATCGTTGACTCGTGTTTTGAATTTGATTTTCTTATCATCCGTGCATAAATCTCTTAGTAGCTTCTACTTTACATATTTTCATTTTGTACTACTTTCATAAGAGATGAATTTTTAAACAAAATGTAATCAATTACAGTTTTATTATTTATAATTAATGTTTTCTTTTACGGTTATTTACATTCCATTCAATGAGTACAAAAACACATACATTTATAAAAAAAAAAAGAAAAAAAATGGTATTCGTCTCGGCGAACTGATTTCTTATTTCATGTATTCGTCTTTCTTTTCGGTTAGAATTTTTGACGACGATTTAAAATCTAGGAATAAATTTGACATTTCTGCAACGTCTTCTTTCGTTATAACAGTTCTGCCATTAACTTTGGAATTTAAAGAACAAGGAGTCAATAGCTGACACGCGTATCTGTAATTGATATAAAATATCGTTAGGTTTTACAAGATGCATCGTTCAGGTATTTACTAACTTTGATTCGTACCTTAAAGTAGATCTATCTCCGGTATCGGCTAATAATTGTAAAGCATCTGGGTTTACGTTTATACCTTCTGTTTGAGCTCTTAATTTTATTATACTTTCCATATCAGTTTTGTTATACGGTAGCGTACGAATAATTAATAATCTATGGAGTAAATCCATTGGAATACCATGGGCTGAATAAACGTCTTCGGTACCCCTGAAATTTTAAATCATCGTAAATTTCCAATCCTAGGCAAATACATATATGCGATTAGATTTCATTACCTGACAACGCATCTTCCTCTGTTGGTAGCAAAAATTACAATAGGTGCGATTGCGCTCTCGAGAGCTCTATGTAAATAGGTAAAAGTTTCTATATCCAGCATGTGTACTTCATCTATGAACAAAACACCAGGAACAAGTTCGGCGATTCCTTCATCGATATATTTGTTTACTATTTTGTTGATTTCTTTCCTTAGTTTATCTGAAATGGAAAAATGAAGATGAGAAACGGATCAGAAGAATTACAAAGAATTTCATCAGTTTCGAATATACCAGTGATTTCAGTTTTCTTGGATTTCATCAATTGTCCCATCATGGAAAGAATGTCTTGACCACCTTGAGGTCTGGCGTTGGCCACGTCTAAATCGTGTAAGGTAACATCTTGAATGACTTCTTTTCTTTTGTGTACTTCTCCTTTAGGTAACGGAACGTATTCTTCAGCCTAGGTAAAGAAAATATAGAAGTGGTTGAATTATTTAGGTATTATTTAAATGATGAAAAATTTCTAAAATGAAATTACCTCCAGATCGAATTCAGTAGCGAATGTATCGCTTCGGCCTTGACGTTTAACAGCGCCGCTATTAGCTTCGATGTAAATAACATCACCGACGTCGACTTTTTCTTTTTGTAGCGATTCGTATATTGAAGGGTCCAGCTTCAATTGTTTTGTTCCGCGAGCAGTTTTTAATCCGATAATCACATGAGATACAGTTTTACCATAACCTGAAAATGAATCGAAAGAAACTCATAAATCTGTAGGGAATACAATTAATATATAAATTTTCACGTACCACCCATAGGGCTTTCAGTTTCCATCGGAGTAAGTTCAGTAACCTCGCCTTCGTATACTTCTTTAACTTCTTTCAACCGTAATCCAATAGCTCTTCGAAAATTTTCCATCAGTACTTCGGTTTTTTTGATTTCCGAACTGAAAACTTCTGATCCAACCATTGGACAAAATGGCACCTTCGTAAAAAAAAATTGGTAAATTGAAACTTTGCAATATTTGAATTAATAATAAGACAGCTTATTGCTCACTTTGTTTCCTAATTCTTGCGATATCGCAAGTGCAATCGCAGTTTTACCGGTACCCGGAGGTCCTGCCATCAGAATAGCTCTTCCAGCCATCTTTTTAGTTTTGATCAAATCGACTACTATACCAGCCGCCTAATAAAATAAAACAATTCATTGATGTCGCTCTTGAGTTTGTATTACGTGTGGTATTCCGTTTGCATACCTCTCTAGCTTGTTCCTGTCCCACTAATCCAGCAGCCATAGGTATAGCTGTACCATTTTCATTCAAGCCGAATCCTTTTACGTGACTATGACTGGAAATTCGTTGTGTTTTTACTGTGCTTTTAACTTCTTCAATCTTCATTTTGAATGATTTTTTCCTCAAAGAAACTCTATTTGCATTCCAATATGCAGTGCTTTGGGTTACCTGTTATATCGATCAAACACCGGTGTTTATTTCTGTATCGAAGACCGTTTCAGTAGACTAAATGTTGGATATTTAATAGCGTATGAAAATCGTTAATTGTCGAGGATATGATATCGATCACAGAACAGCTATTTTTTAAGCAAAAAATGCCCGCAAATTAATTAAAATTTGGTGTTTTTTCGTAGAGGAAAACCGCGTTTCCGAATCTATTTGTTTTTTTCTCAGCTCGCAAAATTTTATTTTATCGACTTTAGCGAAATAAAAATAACGTTTAGTGGCCAGCTAAAACAGTGTTGCTGTTACTAAGATTATATTTCTCCTATAAATTTTATAAAATGATTGTTGCGTCCAAAATGTATGATTTATTTTATTTTATTTTATCATTTAAACTTTAAAGTCCGTTAATACAGAGAAATTTCATTTCATTCGCGTTAATTAAAATTTTAATGATTAAATCTTCAAAGAAATAATACTTTCTGGCAAATTTTTAGTATCTCGAAAACAATGTTGTTTAACCTTGATAGCTTTCGACTATCGATAGAAGTATCGAAACAATCGATTATTCAATTATTCTTCTCTATGATTATATCAATTAACGCGAAAAAAATGACGAATATTTCTCATACTTTCCATTCCTAAACATGTTATAAATGAAAAATAAAACGCACAGTTTCTTCGATTCTTTAATTAAATTACTTAATTATCGTTTCGTGTGTTAATACAAGTTTCGAGCGTAACAAACAGTGACCTAGGTATAACAATATGTTTTGGAAAACACTATTTAATTTGTAGCATAATTTCTTTCATTATTATTTTAACCGTGCGTCTAATTATTAATTTATTAGTTGACCATTTTCATCGTACGAATTATCAGCCTTTATTGTTCAGTTTTATTTTAGTCTGTAGTGTTCGTTTAACATTTGACACGTATATCGCATATGTTTACAGTGCTTCAGCTACAAGTTGATTCAGTGCAAGTTCCACGTATGACCATGAAGAAAATATAGTATTGCTTTTTATTACTATCGACTAGAGAATGGACCATATGGCTGTAAGTTGTTAATTATAATCCGCGCATTAGAATATTTTGTTGAATTTTTTCCTTTTAGGATGCAAATGCGGATCAAACGTGCGATTTAAGTGCTTCTCTCAGTGATACAACTGGATACAATAATTATAGCGAATATTTATCACCCGATAGTTCCATAAGCGAATTGTACTCGACTGCGTCTACATTCTCCGACAGTAAATATCCCGTTTAACGTTTATAACAATTTATTAGAATTAATTTACGTATTAATCCATGTATACAGTGTTTTTTGCAGGAGAAGATGACAGTGAACCGGATTTAGATGAATTCGATAAAAACCTACCGCATACGGTGACGTTATTAAAAACACAAGATGGAGCCAAGGTTTACGTCCTCGGTACTGGACATTTTAGCGTTGAAAGTCAAAATGATGTGTCCAAGGTATGCTTTGTAATGAGTTATACTACGCTTACTTAGAGTATAACGTATTTTTCACATTTCATAATTTTTATGTTTAGGTTATGCAAGCTGTAAAACCTCATATTTTAGTCGTAGAATTGTGTTCGGATAGAGCTAACGTTATGCAAATGGACGAAGAAACTATTGTTAAAGAAGCTAAAGATTTATCACTTGGTACGTATCGGTTGGAATTGCGTTGATGACGTATGTTGTGTGTTTTTAGAGCTAATAAAATATTCATCTATACGATATTATTTTCGACAGATAAATTGAAGTCAATTTTTAGAGAAACCGGAGTCTTTCAAGGTATCATATACGTATTGTTATTGAAATTATCGGCCAGTTTGACTATTAATCATGGTATGGCACCAGGAGGTGAATTTCGAAGAGCGCTAAAAGAAGTAATAAACTAAATTTCGTAATATGTTTATTTTATATCACGTGTCATTTTTTTTTTTACAATAAATTTTTGATGATATTTTACAGATGATCAAACTAAAAAAGTGTTTTCTGTGTTACGGCGATAGACCACTCCGAATTACGATGAAAAGAGCACTATCGAAGCTGAGCTGGTGGCAGTCTATTTGTATGTTTTGCAATCTCTTGTTCTCTAAAGCAGATATGAGGTATTCAGCTCAAATTCAAGTCACAACGTTAATTTATGCTCGTAAAGTGGAAATATTTTTTATATCTTGAATTACTCTGTCGCAGTGCTGAAGAAATAGAAAAATGCAAACAGAAAGATATTCTCGAAGAATTGATGGCTAAACTGTTGGAAGACTATCCAGACTTGTCACACGTTTTGGTCAATGAACGAGATATATATTTAACACATTCGCTTCAACTGGCTGCTGAAAAACAAATACATATTGCTGGAAAAGGTATGTACTATTTGTGAAATATTCGAATGCAGCGCCGGATTGACTCTTCTTCGGATTTTGGAAACCCCTAGCAAAGCCTCTTTTTAACTTCCTAGCTCTACTTGGAGGCGAGTTATACAACGAACAAGCTAAAAAAATGAGAAAAATCGACCAAAACGTCATATTTTCAAGACTGTGAGAGGGTGCAGTGGAGCTAAAAAGTCGAGTACCGCAAAAAGCACATTCAGAGCCCCTACTTAATGTGCATATCAAATTTCAACTTCCTAGCTCAATTTGGTGGCGAGATAGGGAAGGAACAGCCCTTTTTCATGGTTAAAAAGGAAGGAAAATCCTCATATCTCCCCTCCTAATTGACCTAGGAGGTTGATTCCTGGATATGTTGTACAACTTTGAATTGTCTATCAATTGTTTCGAAAAAGAAAAATTTTTGCGTGTTTGGCCCCTCAGCACCCCCTCCCCTAAATTGGGGGATGACTGGATTTTAATTCAAGGTCATCCTCGCTCCAGAATATCATATTCGTTGCCAATCGAAGCCAGTCACCCAAATTTGATCAATTTTGGTCGGTATCGAGCTGTGCAAATGATTTTTAATTTTGAGAAAAAGATGATAAAACATTAGTAAATATTTGGCATAGCCAAAAATGATTGCAATGGTCGAATTTTGTTGACCTTCCCCTCCCCCCACCCCCTCCATTCACCCAACATTAGTTTACCGACCGTAATAACTTTGTTTTCATTCCCGGTGTGAATTTTTGGCTCAATCTGGTACTGTTCGAATGAATGTAAATTATTGTACCTAGAAAATGAAGAATTATGATTTTTTTTGTTGTTTAGGTCGTGTGCCTACCCGAGTCGTGGGTATTGTTGGAATCGGTCATTGTTCCGGTATTTCTAAGTTATGGGGTAAAGTATCACCGGAGGATATTCCACCATTACTTGTGTAAGTATTAGTATAATATATATGTACTTGGAAAATTCGGTGTGATATTACTTTGCACTATAATTACTTTATTAATAATTTTTGTTTGTTTGTAGAATTCCCGAACCATCTAGAAGTGATATAATTATCAAGAAAACTTTCAAAATAAGTTTCGTTTGTCTGGGCTTGATTGGAATATACTATATTGTTCCAATTCCAAAATCGTGGTCGTCGTCTTTCAAATCCGCTTGTACTTCGTTAATCTCAAAGGTTCGTTAATTTCAACGATATTTTGTGAAATAATTATTCGTTATGGACTTGGCGTTGGAATCTCTTGGAAATCGGCGGTTGAGGGATGAATATCAACAAAAGAGGTCCAAGGAGACGATTGCAAAATTATTGGTCATGTCAAATTTTTATTTATTTTTTTACTTTACTTTTAGCCTGACTTTCCATGTCATATTATCAATGAAAACCAAGCTATTACGGTGTAACGACTTACAACGTTTGAGGGGCAGAGGGGGATATCAAAAAAATTCCTTTTGAAGTACTGGAAGACCATTGTAACCATTTTTGACCTTGTCAGATTTTTATAATCGATAAAACTCGGGAAATAGACTTCCATTAGTGGCAGATTTGATATTCTAGAGTGAGAATGACCTGTGGTCATAATTCAGTAACGCCCAAATTTAGAGGGCGGGGGGGAGGTGCCGAGGGGCTAAAATCGTGAAAATGGTTCCTCTTTCAGCCAATGGATACACAGTACAAAGTTGTATAACGTATCCAAAAATCAGCATCCTACGTCAATTAGAAGGGGGAAGATATGGAGGTTTCCCCCTTTTTGATCTTGAAAAGGGTTGTTCCTTCCCTATCTCCCCTCTAAATTGAGCTAGAAAGTTGAAATTTGATAGATACACTCAGTACGGGCCATAGATGTATCTTTCGGTAGTTCCAAATTTTCAGACACATAGCGCCGCCTCCCCCCCCCCCCCCCCCCCCCCCCCCCCCCCCGCCGCCGCCTACAGTCCCGAAATGTGTTTTTTGGCAGATTTTCTTATGTTTTAAGTTTATTTCTCCGAAAATCACCTGGAAATGGAGCTAGGAAGTTGAAATGTGGTATGTACCTCTCAAGTAGGGGCCGTAGCCGTCCCTTATGAAAGTCTCGACTTTTCAGCTTGCGTACACCTCCTTCAGGCCCCAAAAAAGTAGCTTTTTGGCCGATTTTTTCCAATTTTGTATGTTTGTTCTTCGCAGGAACCCCTCCCCTCACCACCACATTAACTTAGCTAGGAAGTTGAAATTTGGTATGCACATTTAGTAGAGGTCCTAGATGTGCCTTTTGGTGGTTCTGGCTTTTCAGGCACATTTCACCCTTTCACAGCTCCAAAAATTTAGTTTTAGGTAATTTTTTCGTATTTTTGGAGTTTGTTCCTCGCTGACCACCCCTTCCCCTCATTTGGGCCAAGAAGTTGAAATCTGGTATGTACGTGTTGTAGGAGTCCTAGGTATGCCTTTTAAAGGTTTCCACGTTTTAGCCCCATTGCAACACCCCCGCCCCTCCCCTCCTCCCTACCACCGTCGATTAGGAAAAAAGCAAAGCAAAACGATGATTTTTAACCTGATTTTCTGTCATATTGTCAAGGAAAACCAAGCTATTTCGACTTATGGCGGATCAAGGAGAGAGGGGAATATCAACAAAGGCTGTTTTGGTGTCTTAGAAGACCATTGTGACAATTTTCGCCCAAGTCAGATATTTATTTTTTGACCAAAATTGTGAAATTGGTTTCGATTAGCGGCGAATTTGATGTTCTGGAGTGGGGATTACCTTAGGTTAAAATTAAGTTTTTCCCCATTTTAAGGGGAAAGGGTGCTGAGGGGCTAAATGAAATAAAAATTGTTCCTTTTTGAGTTAATTGATGGAGAATCCAAAGTTGTATAACATATCCAAAAATCAACCTCCTACATGAATTAGGAGGGGAGATATGACAGTTTCCCCCTTTGTAACCTTGAAAAAGGGCGGTTGCACCCCAAACTCCCCACTAAAATGAGTTAGGAAATTGAAATTTGGCATGTGCATTCAGTTGGGGCCCTTGATGTGTTCACAGTTCCCAAAATGTAGTTTTTTGGATCGATTTTTCCTATTTTCTGAGTTTGTTCTTCGCATAATCCCCCCCGCCCGCCCGCCCGCCCGCCCGCCCGCATGCCTTAAAAAGGGCCAGAAAGCTGAAATTAGGTACGTACATTTAGTAGGGGCTCTAGATGTGCCTCTCAGTGATCTCGACTTTTCAGCTCCCTTTCACCCCCTCACAGCCTCAAGTTTGTGGTTTTTTGGTCGTTTTTTTCTTATTTTTTGAGTTTGTTTGTCGAATAACTTCCTTCCAAATGGTGTTAATAACTTGAAATCAGATTTGTACATTTAGTAAGGACCCTAGTTGTGCCTTTCGGAGTTTCGACATTTCAGCCTCATTGAACCCTCCGTTTCGCTTTTTTACTGATTAGGAAATCGCGATGCTACACGTCAATAATTGCCATTTTTAAACCATTTGAAAATTATTACAAATTATTGTATTTTATCTCTTTTTTTAACTAATTGTTTTTTTTTTCGCAGATATCATTAGCAGTAAAAAATTAACCCGAAATGGAAAACGAATTCTGTATCGACGACTACGACCACATAACTCCAGACATATTCTACACTACGACTTGTATTCCGGGCAAAGGCTGCGATTTGAACCTGTTCGAATCGTCAATTTCAACCAACTGCGATTGCGACGATCAAACCAACTGCGCCGATTCGACGGTTTGCCGTTGTCTGCAAACCACCAGCAGCAAGAGCCCAAATTACCTCGATAAACGTCTCGTTGACAATAAACTATTTGAAAACGAAACCGGCCTGAGAACATCGTCGGTAATCGAATGCAACACGCAATGCAGATGCTCCGCAAATTGCTCCAATCGTCTGGTACAATTCGGACCGAATGGTGATCTAGAAATTATGGAAGCCGGCGCCAAAGGATACGGCATCCGTTGTAAATACCCTTTACAAAAAGGTCGGTTCGTTTGCGAATACGCCGGTGAAATAATTAGCGAACATGAGGCGGCTCAGCGTCGTAAAAGCGACAGTAGTAATTATATTTTCACCTTGAACGAATTCGTACCTGACGACAAAGTCATCAAGACTGTGATCGATGCAACGTGTATTGGTAACATCGGACGATACATTAATCATTCTTGCAATCCTAATTGTATCGTGGTTCCCGTTCGTGTCGATTCGCTGGTTCCTAAATTGGCCATATTTTCAAAACGTGCCATATCTGCGGGTGAAGAAATCACTTATAATTATTGTACGTCGTCCGCGTCGACGTCGACTTCGGATCAGAAAACACCTGGCCAAAAATTGTGTCTATGCGGCGAGCATAATTGCGCTAAATTTTTACCGGCTACTTTTTAAAACACCAGACATGTATACGATTATGTCGTTTCGTATTTACGGTGTTGTACGTTCTCATTTTCTTTCTTTTTTTTTGTTTTCGTGTTTTTTTTTTTTTTAAATTCCATGTTACCTGTTTGTTGAAATGAAATCTCGATGCATTCCCTTCGCGATATGTAGTGCGAGTCCTATTTTTATTTGTGCTCCGAATATATTATTTAGTGTATTGGTAAACTAATTATAATTTAATTAACTGACGATAGTAAAATGTGTATATTTTTGTAAAAATTTTTCGATTATTATTGTTAATATATTGTTTTATTTCATAATTACAAAAAAAAAAAATCGAAAATAAGTGCTCTGAAAGTGTTAAATTGTTTTAGTTTTGAATGATTTCAGGAAAATTTTCATCGATGATCACGAATATGGAAAAAAATCCTAATAAAAAAGGCTTCGTTCTCGAGATTAACGATCTTTTTAAATATTCAAAAAAGGTTGCCTATTTCATCCAGTCGGACCATCTAGATCAGGTATTTACTTCAAAAACATCGTAAAATGATTAAAATCCCTGAAAAAATTGATTTATTTGTTTATTTTCAACCACATATAACTAGTTTTTAGTTCCCAATAGTTCGAATTCCATCCGTGAGTCCGAATTTACTACGGAGTTTGCCCCAAGTTGTTTATTTTACCTTGTAGAAGCAATTATATCGCAAAATTACCTGTTTTCTCAAAACCGAATGATTTTCCGGCGTAATTGACCGCAGAAATGGATTCCTCGTGGTCGAAAACCTACCTGGAGACACTTTACTCGACTAATTATTCGCTGGGAAACGTGTAATTAAAATTCAAAGTTTGGAGTATTGGGAACGAGAGACCTTTTAATATCTTATATTCTCCTGGTGTAAATCCGGATTTTGTACTAAAATACACCTCCGCCGCTGATGCTGCTCGTTCAAAAATTTAAATTTTGCGCCTTGATATGAAACCGTATGCAACCAAAATGGCACTTGAAGTATCAAAGCAGCGTCAGCGGCTGAGTCGTATTTCAGTGCGAACTCCGGATTTTCATTAGGAGAATATAGGATCTTAAAAGGTCGCTGGTTTCAAAATTTTTTAAAACCACGTTAACTGTAAATGTTTCATTGCTGTTGTGATAGATGGCGATACTCATCCATCCAGTTTCAAATTTAGAAAATTATTCAATTAACCATTTTACATCGTGAAATTCATTACATTAATCGAATAAGGTATCGAAATAGGGGTTTTTTGACCTGGCGAATTCAATGGTGCTGTTATTATTGACGTGCGATCAGTATTTGACGATGAAATTGTCTTTTCCAACACCTGAATAGGAAATTACTCTATATTTTATCCATCTGTAGCTCTCTGAATTATCGATTATGAGTATATCGACGTCGTTGAATTCAATTTTTCGATTAAAATTCTAGTTAATTACATATTTCGTTTTGTAGAAGTAATTTTAGCCAGGAGAAAAAATGAAATTAATACTTCAAATAATTAAATTACTTCGTTTTCTGTATACATTCACAATGCGTGTCAATTATGATGAAATTAACATCGCTGAACCTGAATCCATTAACAAAATTGCATATCTTACCTGATAAAAATTAGCTTTGCCCTGAAAAGAGGTTCTTTGAAGTGATAATAAAATTCAACCTTGTCATTTAAGCTGCCTAACTTATTCTCTGTAGGCATTACTTATATTTTTAGTTTCTACCACGTTTTGACTTTCGAATTTTGACATTTTCAAATCGACAGCTCTCATAATAACAAAATGCTGCTTTTTTTTAGCAAACGATATATAAGTTGCATAACATATATTTGGCAGGCATTTTTACCTGAATATAAATATGTCCTTACTTCGACATACAACGTGGAATTATCAATTCAAATTTGTTGTTCAAGTTGTTAATTTATTTTTGGCAGGCATTGAGTGTATTTTAAGCCTGTTTTTTTTTTAATTTTACGTATCTAATCGTAAAATTTCATATTGCTGTTTTTTCTTCAAATAAATAATTTCTGTTACATATAAATACAACAGTAATCAATCAATGCACAAAATTGCATTACAAACATAACTTAAAAGAATAGGTTTTACACATGATTGAATTAATTAAAAACGTAAATTAAACAAGTATCACAAATACACAATGAGCATAACGATAATAATAAAACATACAATGAACAAGATAAATACAACACAACCAAAAAATGAGATGAATACTGCAATTTAAACGACAAAACAATAATAATGCAACTTATTTTCATATCAAATAATTCTAAAAAAACAGAATAAACATTAAAAAAGTACATATTAGGATTTTGATTTCTTCTTTTCAATGATACATTTTTACTGCGCTAGAATAACTACACAGATATTTCATTTACCTAATTAAAATTACAAACACGTCATATTCTTTCAGACTTTCTCAAATTTTAGTACATGCAGTCAGCACAATTTCACATCACATAACTGCAAACTTACATAATAAAATCAAATACAACGAATACAACACATAATAAATATAATGGTATTTGACAAAAATTAAATATACCTCATAATACATTGGTAGGGAGGGGAGAGGATGAGAAAACAAATTAGTCAATCAAAATTATACTTTAAAAAACAACCAAATACATCAAATTTCATATTTACTTTGAAAAGCAGCCAAATGTATCAGATTTTTCAACTGTTGTCGTACAAAAATCAAAATTTTTAATAAACAAAAACACACACACAAAATTTCATACAACCAAGAAATTTTCTAATTATCCTATTTCGGGTACTTATTTGAATTCGCAATCAACATAGCAGCAGAAGAAAGACACCATCGTAGGAACAACAGTACATCGTCTAGAGTTGAGAGTACAGATCAACACACGCACTTCACACCAACACTCAGCTGCCTGAAGGGCATTACCTTTGTCGGGTCAACCACCC